>JARFOF010181144.1:0-12520 GCA_031763525.1 Pagurus beringanus
TCCCTAGACTTGGATCAAGCTTAGGGAAACAACCCTAAGATATCCCTTCGAGTTAAATTTATACACTTCTTAATGAGAAATGTCCTGGTCGAAGGCCGGTTCCTTCAAAATTACAGGCTCGGCATCGCTCGCCAGGAAATTTGTATACAAGTATATGGCACGAAAAGTCTAAATATTGACATCGAAATTTGACAAAAAGTTTTAAAATCGCAAAACTAATGGGCTGAACGTCACTAAATATAGAAACTAATGGGGATAAAAATGATGTAGAAAGGTGGTC
This sequence comes from Pagurus beringanus, assembly GCA_031763525.1. Taxonomy (NCBI): domain Eukaryota; kingdom Metazoa; phylum Arthropoda; class Malacostraca; order Decapoda; family Paguridae; genus Pagurus; species Pagurus beringanus. The sequence continues at coordinate 281 of JARFOF010181144.1, forward strand.
ACAGAAAAAAGAATCATTCCCACTAAAGAGGGTAGGTTTGTGTTTTGGTATATATATATAATTTCTATATTTGTTGTTTGCTCGCTAGATATCCATCAAGCATAAACAAAAGAAACACACACACCCGCTGAACCCCCTTTCGAGATAAATGTGTACATTTGTTGGTATAAAAATATCCTGGTCGAAGGTCGTGTTTAAAAAAAAATGCCAAATCAATGGGCCGAACGTCTCAAAATAGGAAACTAATAAGAGTAAACATCAGGGAGATGGACGTCTAGAGAAGGCAATAACCTCCAACCGGTTTTATTGACAGTCGCTACGCTACTAACTGATGAGTACCAGTTTTTACTGATCGTACAGTCATGTGGTATACTTGTGAGGCCTCCAAGATACAATAGAACATTAGATTGTCTCGCTTGGGTTCGATACAAATCCAAATGGGTGTGCAAGTATTATGGCTCATGTCAGTACTTGGAACACATTATATTTATTTGTTGGTTTGGGTGTTACATTCAAACCATTTTATGAAGTCAGTTCTCTGAACATGGATTGGCAGCGCTGGAACTTCCGCTTATCAAGTGTAATTGAATACCACATTTTATAGCTTGTGACCAACCTAACACTCTGTATGTGTGTGTGTGTGTGTGTGTCTCTGTGTCTCATGAGATCCTTCCTAGTTTGAACGAAATCACCTGGTGGTTGTCACTATATTAAATTCATAATTAAGTTCGATTAAATAAGTTAAATAATAGACTTAAATAACAGAGAGAGATAAGTCATGAGCTATCACCTGTGGTATCAAATAACAACTGATTAGAGGAAGTTCTAGTGCTGCCAGAGAAGTGACTTCATAAATGGTTTGAGTATAGCTTCAATTCCGATCAGCAGGAAGGTGTGATTTTCCTGCCACCTCTTAAACTATGTGAAGTCAGTTATCTGGCCATGTACTTTCAGCGCTGAAGCTTCCACTTATGAGGTTTAACTTGATACAACCTAGCTCTCTCTCGGTGTGTGTGTCTTTCTCTCTCTCTCTCTCATGAGGTTCATAGTTTGAACACAATGACCTGGTGGTCATCACTGTATTATCCCCTTCACTTCCATGACGTACTTGTCATCATATTCTGGTTACCATTAGATGATATTGTTTAGTGCATGATCTACCTCAATGGCTCAAATGGGTATATACAATCTCAACAAACCCTCTTAAAGACAGGTCCTTCTTAATCTGCATACAATTGTCTACATTTAGCCAGCATCAAAGGTAAAAACATGTCATGGTGCTGGAGGGGATGAAATACTTCATAATGAGAATTAAGTTAAAAAAGAGAGAGGGATTACAAGCTATCATCTGTGGTACCAATGGCATATGATAAGTGGAAGTTCCAATGCTGCCATTCCATGGCCGGAGAATTGACTTTGTAAAATGGTTTGAGTATAGCTTATCTTATGATGACCAAGGAGGTGTGATTTTACTGCCACCTCTTCCAATACGTTGGTTGGGCAATCAATTTTACTTTTAGGGTTGATAATAAGTGAAATATCTACTTTTTCATACAGTTATGCATAATTCTAATTATATTATTATATGCAGAGAACAGAATGTCACAGTTTTATAAAAAGACTGACCTGACGACCCGTTTGATGTTCGTGTGGTTGTGGTCCCACGGGCTGTCCCTTCGAGATATAGCTACCTACTGCGGGTCCAGCCTTACCACCGTGCAGAGGTGGATCAAACGATGGAGGACACACAGAGACCTCGGAACCAGACATAGGATTTCTTTTCAAAGAAAACTTTAGCTGTACATGTAATAGAAGAGGGTTTCAACATATGAAGATAAGATTACGTAACCAGGCACAGTTCAACCTTACAAAGACAATTTCAGCTTATCCGTGTTTCATTTTCTATTTAAATTACATATTTCATAATAAACCAATCAATTTCGGAATATGGCATTATACAGTATCTTCCATTACTGACTAACCCAACTCTGTTGCGCCTTAATCCATAAGCTGCGGGAGTCGTACTGGTATGTCCAGGTAATTTACAGCAAGTTACAAGTATTTTAAGCGCTTTTAAAGGCTTAAAATTGAGTGTCAGTGGGCGGAAGTGTGACAGGCAACAAGGCCAGAGCAGTGCTGCCAGTGGTGAACGTAGCGGGCTGTTATACATGATTAGCGAATATATTCCGATGTTTATGGTAGCACTGCGGACAAACCCTGGGCACTACGTAGCTGTTTCTGGTCTCATTGTGAAGCTTTTTTCGCCTATTTTTTCCTGAATACATTTCTTTTCTTGCAGATACTTTATTTATCATTCGGGAGGGCCTGAATGTGCCCAAAATAGCCCCCCAAAAAAACGCTAAGCAGGGGTTAATGCTCATCTTTTTAACTGCAGCAATCTTCAGAAATGAATCATTATACCATTTAAAATCAAAGGCGAATAAACTTTGATTGTACATTATAAATTGTACATAGGGTCATTTGTTTTATACTCATAATTTTTCATATAAACTTATTTGTATTGCAACTTTTAAAATAGCAGAAGCTTCTACCTATTCTGTGTATAACGGGGTATTATATAAGGCAATATATATAATGATTGTAAAAATATAGTTTGTTAAAAAATATATTCATAGGATAATCCACACAGCCTTACCCAGGGTACACAGATGTATAAAAATAAAAATTTACAAAACTTGAAAACTGTTCAAATCAATATAACTAAAGTCTATTCAGACGAGATATATCTGTAAGCCCCGCCCCCTTCCCCAAAACCGTTATAATTTAGCTGGCACGCATCACATAGCAGTGTCTAGCAGGATTACAAAAAGAATAAAAACCCTTAATCAGTTTTCAACAGTTGCTAGAAGGCTACAAAATAGTAAATGGATGCCTAAAATAGTACTGCGCTGGTGGAAAGGGGCAGGGCTTACAGATATATCTCGTCTGAACAGACTTTAATTCTATCCATCATTTATCACAATTTATTTGGTCCGAATATAACTCGCGGTGTGAGTAACCACCCTCGATCTATTAGAGACCCTATAACCTACGAGAGACTGAGAGAGACTTGCCAGTGTCTTCCCAGCAGCCGTGGCGGGAGGGTCTAGGTGAATCAGCTCTCAAATTCCATAAATAAAAAATGTTAGAACATTACATTTTTTCGCCAGCCAAATGGTTTTATCAATATGATTGCTCTACAGGTTGATATCTTCATCTTGAACAACACATAGGCACATATGGAAAATAAATAACGGTGTGTAGGGTTCAATCACCATGTTTAGCTAGTAATTAGCTCAATACCTTCGCACACAACAGTGGCGTTCAAAACACTACTGTCGTAGTTCTTGGGTTAAGCAGTCTTACAAAATTGTGTGGTTTTTTTCAAATATTATACTTGGGCACCCCATTTCTGGGGGTGGCCGATACAAGACTAGAGCTGGAACATTTAAAGTTCCTATTCTCAGGGTCCGGGACAACTTTCAAAGGTTTACGTATGTAAACCTCTCCTCAAGTTGTTTCATTTTAACCCTTTGAAGATTGTTATGCATTTTGACAGTTTATTATGGCTACTATAACACAGTTGTATACAATTTAGGAAGAGATACTTAGGAGAGTGGGACAGCAGGAACATTTGTTGGCCAGAGTGGACAGAATAGGGTGTTGAGCTGGAAGATAAAAATTCTTACAAAGAGAATATGTGAGTCAGATACAATGGGAGGTAAAGGGGTAGGAACAGGAAGACCCCTATTGAAGTGGTGAGACTATGTAGCACAAGCTTTGGAAGATTGAGGAATGACTAGAGCTCATGACAGGGAAGTGGTAATAAACAGGAATGAATGGAGAATGCTTGTGAATAGATGAGTGAAAACGCGGTCATTTGGAAGAAGGGGTCGGGTGCCAGTTAGACTAGATAATAATCCGTCAGGTGCATGGCTCGGGGAACTGGTATGTATGAAGTGTGCGCCTGGAAGTGTTGTTGGCGGGCTTGTGGCGGCAGCTTGCTGCATGTCTACCTGCTGAGACCGGATCTTCTACAGGAGGTCGGGGGCCGTGGGAGTGCTAGAGTGACCTTGCGGTGTCTGGGCCTTCTGCTGGGTGACCTAGATGTGTGAATTTGTGTTTTGTATTTGTGCATCCAATATTTTTCTTTTGTGTTATGTTGTCCCTGTTCGGGCTCTGTCTCGAGTCGGCCACCTCCAGATAAAATAATATTAATAATAATAATGGGGAATGTGCTAGATAGATAGGAAGGAAAGATCTCATTTAACCCCTTACTTCCACATATTCTTCCTAATATGAATAATATATTGTCTATTAATAGACAGAATACAGAAAAGCAATGCATCATCATATTTTATAAGGGTTAAGTTGCTTCGTTATTACACTTTTCATTAATTAGGGAATAACAACATAATTTATGTTGTATTAATGCTTGTTGAAATACCCGGAGAGAAGACAACAAGGACACCCAAAGCGCCTTTCTGGTCCTCAGTCACCTCACCACCAGCTGGGACGATCCTGGGACTTAGGGTACCAGCCAATCTCGCCCGGTCCGGGAAAGAAGGGCCTAAAGCCAGTAGTCCAGGATACCCTAAGCCACCCTCCTGGTCCTCAACGAAGTTGGCAAGGAATAGTTCAATTTCCGTTGCCTATACAGGGACCGAGGTGAGTGAAGGTAGAAGATCTTGGCCTCCGATTAACTCGGAGGATATATTTGAGCCTTCCCCTTTGTCATGTCTTCCTGGGTACCAGACTTATTAACTAGCTGGGTCCAGGCTGGTAAAATTCAGGTTTTACCAGAACTAACACCAAGGTAGAAGGACCCCAAAGGTTACCTATAATTGTTGGTAACATTGCCTCTGGTAGTGTGCTAGCAAGTATAGTTAATCAATCCTCCCCCTTAGTAATCTCGCCTGGTCCTGCCGGACTTCAGGTTGAGTCAAATCGTGAGCTCCCCACTACACCTGGGAAGAGCATTGTGCGGTCAATCAGCACCCCCTCGAGAGTTTGTGACCAGGAGCTGTCCCGTCTGAAGGACAGGTCCAAACGACTTGGAAGATCACTACAACGCGAGGCCCTGTGCGTGCCAGCTCAAAAGCCCACTTCGCCTCTACGTTAAATGTATCTCTGGAAGTCGTCACCTCTGTCTCCACACACACCCTTAATAACTGTCGGTAACTAGAAGTGTTCTAGGTAGAAGAGTAAAGATATTTCTCGGTGATTAATTAATTCTTGTTTGACGACAGTAGCCTGTCTATGATTGTTAAACTTTGCTGATAAACAATACACACTCCATGTACCTATTACCAACACACTACACCTAATTAACTTGCCGGAAAGATCTTACTCACCTGTTTCAGTGTTATCAGGGTCAGACTAAACTAATTATCTGCGAGAGACCAATGTATTGCTTTTCTTGTTATCTGTGTTAAATACGAAACTAACTTCATCGAATATCTTATTAAGCTCTTAATTATTCACTCACGCTCTTACTCAATTCTAAACCACCAGTGCCTTGACTTAGAATTATAATTTATGATTCCGCTCTTGCCACTCAATACCTAGATATTGTATGTTAAACGTGATAAATTGCATTTCGTAAACCGATGCTAGATGATAATTAATCTTACATAGAATTCAAAGTTAATTCAACGCACTTGTTCCAAATAGTGTTATAATTTCCAGATCAACGTGTTAAGAATAATTCCATTAACTTGCTCGCATCATATTCACCCTCCTCAGTACCCCCTATATACCTCCGGTGGTTTCGCGCCCTTTTAGACCGGACAAATAATCCCCCCTTGTTTTGTTCTGCGGTCCCGCACTATTATTGTGTCGACCACAGTATTATTATTTGTTTAGAGCTCACCAATTGTGTAGCTTTCAATGCTTTTAGTTTGAGTTACTGAAGTACGTAGCTTTCTGTATTATTGTTTAAAGTTCTCCACGTGTGTAACTTTTAATTATTATTTTGCAAGGTTGATATTAGTTATTGTAACATATAGCTATCATATGCAATTATTTACAACTAGACGCCTAAGCTAGTTAATGTGATTTGGTACTTATTTGTGTACCCCAGTTAAGGTTCAATTCCTTTGCTATATATATTTATATTCTATGAAGTTCTTTGAGTATTCTTGTTCTCATATGATCTCGTCCTCGCAGAGTTATTAAGGCGAGTAGTTTATTATTTTCATTGCCATCCCTGCGGTCAACATATGTGTGTGATGTTGATCGCCATAACCCATTCTATGCTCATGATCTGTGCCTTCAATAAATAAAACCTTGTTCACCTGTCCTATGTGTGTACTCATTTGTTGTTGATTTTGGCCCTATTAGAACCAAGGATTCTTCCATAAGTTAGATTCCGTATGCTATATTATTGTCATGTTTCATAAAGACGTGGCATAACACTGGCGGCAGCAGTGTCTCTTTTTCATGGAAGAAGCCTTTCAGGACTAATACTCCGAGTTCTAATTCTTCAGGGACTACTTCGCTGTCACCGAGCCACAAGGATATGACGTCAATATACTTACCATCAGGAGAATTCTGGCCCTCCAGGAAGAAAAAGAAAAGCCCAAGATTTCTGCTATAGGCCATTTTTCTAACCAGCCCCAGCTGCTGAACTCAGACACTCTGGCCTCCTACCAATGTTCGACTGATAACCCTGCTGGATGGGCTCGGATTAAACCAGCTGAGTGGAAACCATGTTGTCTTCAATGCCCTCTAGATGGACTCAGGAAGTCGTATCAGGAATTGGTGTCCAACAGACCGTATTCGCCTGAGTATCTAGGACAGATTCCTTGGCTTAGACCTACGAGACGGGTCGCCTCTATTCTGGAAGACGGATCAGGAGGCATTGATGAGTATGATATGACACCACTCATACAAGAGGTAGATGCTGTCGCCGAGAAAGACCATGCTCAGGACCCCCTGGATTTTTAGCCAGCCCCCGTCACAACATCGTTAAATTGGCGGGGGCTCATGAAGGAAAGCAGAATTCATCAGTATATCCTCCCATCTGCACACAGATTGTAATCAACGGAGCACCTTCCAGATTCCTCATTGATACTGGAGCTGCTCGTTCATGTTTGTTATCTGCCTACCATCACAAAAACTCTACCATCTTCCATCTACCACCACCCTCATAGATGCGAATGATCGTATTATTCCCAGCACCAGAGTTACCAGGGCCTTGTTAGTACGTACTCACCTGGATAAACCTACTCGATCATCACCATCAGTTTATGGTATTCCCTTCGAGTGAAACTACATAATGACGGATACTTGGGATTCGACTTGCTTACAAAACTCGGTGCCACTATAGACTGCTCCACCCGACAACTTAAATTTCCATCAACCAATACGCCTGTTGTTCCTATCAAATCACTCGAAGTTCCGGCCTCCACTTATTGTCCCTTCTGTTCCGGTTAACATCACCTCCTCCCCATCCCCTATATGTTGTATCCATACGTCAACAGCCACCCTCACCCACGCAGTAACTTTGCCTCCAAATCATGAAAAATGGGTTCCTTTTCATTCTGGTATGTCGGGAAATCTCATCCTCACCCCTAAATTATCCAGCCCATTTGATAGTAATTGCCTCACTGCTCCGGCCCTTATATTCGCTACAAATCATCATGTTCGGATTGCTAACATTTCTGACAACCCTGTGACTTTGCCCCGGGTACTTCACATTGGGGAAGTAGAGCACTATGACGACTTCCAGCATGTTCACCAAGATTCAAATTCCAATTCCACTCCAATATTTCCCACAATTCCAGAAACACTGACTCCCCAACAACGGGAGGATTTAGCCACCCTGATGACCTCGTTTCAAGACATATTCGCCTACAACTCTAAGGAAATAGGTGCAACCACTTTGCTCCAGCATCCTATATACACTGTCGGCCCCCCTATTCGTCAACCCACTCGCAGGAAAAACCCGGTTCAACGAAAGGATGAAGATGCTCAAGTAGCTGACATGTTAGCAGTCGGGATCATCAAGCCATCCATCAGTCCTTGGTCCTCACCGGTAGTCTTGGTGAAGAAAAAAGATGGCACTACATGTTTCTGCATCGACTATAGACAACTGAATGACGTCACCGTCAAAGATGCCACACCCTTACCACGCATCGACGATTCCCTAGATTCTCTGTTAGACGCTAAATGGTTCTCCACCCTCGACCTCCAAGCTGGATATTGGCAAGTCCCCGTGGCCCCAGAGGATCAACAGAAAACGGCCTTTTCCACCAGCCAGGGCCAACTGTACGAATTTTCTGTCTTACCTTTCGGCCTTTGCAATGGTCCTGCCACTTTTTCCAGATTGATGGAGTCTGTCCTGAAGGGTTTAACCTGGGAAACGTGTCTTGCATATTTAGATGATATCATCGTTTTTGGGAAAACCTGGGCAGAACACCTCCACCGACTAGCAGAAGTTTTCTCTCGCATTCGACAAGCTGGGTTAAAGCTAAAACCCAGTAAATGTACCATGGCCAGGACCGAAGTTAGTTTCTTGGGGCATGTTGTCTCTGAGTCAGGAATTTCTCCTGACCCCCACAAACTGGAGGCAATCAAGAAAATTGAACCCCCCCAGACTGTGAAAGGTGTGCGGGCATTTTTAGGTTTAGCCTCATACTATCATCGGTTCGTGAAGAACTTTGCCACCATCGCTAAACCTTTGCATGAGCTCACCATGAAAGAGGAACCATTTGTTTGGACTCCGGACCGCCTTCAAGCCTTCGATCATCTCAAGAAGCTACTAGTATCCGCTCCTGTCGTGGCCTTTCCCGATTACACTCGCCCTTTTCGGCTCTACACCGACGTATCTTTAGTTGGGATAGGGGCCGTCCTTGCTCAAAATAGAGACGGCACGGAACACATAATCGCCTGTGCCAGCCGTACTCTGATGGTGGCCGAAACCAACTACCCAGCCACCAAACGCGAGTGTTTGGGCATTATTTGGGCACTGCAACACTTCAAAGCCTACATTATCGGGGTAAAGATCACCATCATTACCGACCATCATGCTTTGCAGTGGCTCAGAAAAAGTGATGTTAACAATGCCCTCCTTGTCAGATGGAGGAAAAGTCTTGAATAATTTGACTTTGAAATATCATATCGCCCGGGGAAACTTCACACTAATGCTGACGCTTTATCCAGATTGCCACTCGAGCCCCCTAGTTCCATCAAGGCCGTCAAAACCAAGACATCCACATCCAACAGTCAGCTGATCTCAGATTTTCAAGCCAAGATCAACCCTCCACGGATGTCCCGCCGAGTGTTTTCTACACTAATACGTCAAGGCGACTCTTTGTTTACCCCAGAAAATAAAATTGTTCTCAGCCCTGAGGACGCTATCACCACCATGGCAAATCTTCACTCCCACAATGGCATCCACTTAGGCCAGAAAAAGCTTCTCACCATCTTCAAAGACATCTACTGGACCCCCCAACCATACGTGACTGCCAAGAAAATCACCGAAGCCTGCAAGTCCTGTGCTTTGGGAAAAGACAGGACCCGGACCCCAGGCCCTTCTGGAAACCTAGTTGCCTCCAAGCCTTGGCAATTACTGGCCGTCGACGTTATGGGCCCGATGGACAATTCAAAAGGGTATAGATACATCATCACCTTTGTAGATACGTATTCAAAATACGTTATTGCCTGTCCGGCCAAGGATCACACAGCTCTATCAGTCACTGAAGCCCTCATGCAACATGTTTTTCCTTACTTTGGTCTCCCACAGGCAATCCACTCTGACAACGCCCCTGAGTTCACTGGTCAAATTTGGCAACAGATTTCTGAGATATTCGGGTTCGGTATCAGTAATTCATCACCTAATTGGCCAAAAGGTAACTCAGTATGTGAACGCAGCCATCGCTCCATTGCAAATCAAGTCAGAACCCGGTTGCAACAAATGAACACCACCGACTGGCCCAGTCAAGTTCGGGTAGTACAATGGGGCATCAACACATGCCCTCGTGCCGATGGCATCACCCCCCATGAACTGATTTTTGGAATTCCCCCCTTGTTGCTGCCTCTTCGCCATCTTGCACGCCCTTCAGAATCTTCCTCACACCAAAATGACAACCTCGTGCATCTTCGCAATCGTCTTCGTCAGCTTCAGTATCTGCAGGATTTAAAACCAGACGAGACTCCCAAAACCAGCCCGTATCAAGTCGGTGATTTGGTCATGGTGGCCCGATTACCGGTTCCTTCCAAACTGCAACCTCGATACAAAGGACCATTTGAAATTCTTACTGTTCCAAACTGTTACCAGGTCACTGTAAATGTTCATGGGGAATCCGTTACTTACCGTAACCGATTTGTTCGTAAGTTTCAACCTTTAGATTCTAATCAAACCATTTTAGCTGACCTTGAATGCACTATTCCAGACCTAAGCACTAATAGTTATGTTGCAGATACCCACTTAACCCCTATTGTCACTGCACCAACATCTCCTATATCCCCATCTTTTTACTCTCTTCCCTCTCCAGCTCACCGTTCAGACCGTTTTCTTCCTACCCATCTTTCAACCAATGTCTCTCCAGTATTCTCTCCTCATGCACCCCCTTCGACTACTCCTCCTCTTCCACCCTATACCCCCGTCATCTCACCTACCTCCTCACCACCTGCACTTTCCCCCTCCGTTGCCCTCGACCCTGATTCTCCTCCATCACCTCCTCTTTCCATTCCTTCAACCTCCACAGCTCCTACTCTTCCGTCACGACTTCCTCCACCTCCAACTCGTCCTCCAACTTTGTCTTGTATTCCAAAACCATCTATTCGCCATTCCTCCCCACCCTCATATTATCCTTCCACTCCCACACTTAAGCAAACCATTCCGTCTCCACTTTCTTCCTCAGGTCCCTCTTCCTCACCATCGTCGGATAAACCTCCGTTTTCCCCTCACTCACAGCCTACCATGCCAACCTCTCTACCATCTACGTCACAAACCAAACCCGCTCTTCCTCCTCCTAAATCCTCTTCCACTGTTCCTTCCTTACGAACTCGCACTCCAAAACCTTCTACTAGCAGGTTCAAATGTACACCCCCAGTAACTCCCTCTCCATCTCCCCCCAGACATTCCCTATACTCGTCATCCGGCAGGAAGATATCCAAGCCACGCCGTTGGGAGCCTGCCATTCACGTCCCCAAGCCCAGGACCAAAGTACCATCTCAGCCTCCTGCCATTCCGGAAACTACAGCCCCTGCTCCTTCGCCAACAGTTTCGGGACCCACTCCACCAGAAGCTTCCAAGACCCTATCAACGCATCAGCTTCCCACCATTCTTGAAGCTACCACCCCCGCCACTCCACCAGACGCTTCCGGCTCCACTCCTGTCACGTCCCCCACGCCATCCACCAGCTCCCATCCCATCCAGTGATATCCTCCGCAATACCACTCTCAAGCCCGGGGTCGGGACTTTTTCCTCGAAGGGGATGGTGAAATACCCGGGCCCAGAGGACATTGCAAAAGACAACAGCACCACAAGGGCAACCAAGCGTCCTTCTTGTCCCCAACCACCTTACCATCAACTAGAGCGGTTCCGGGACCTAGGGTACCAGCCAATTCTGCCCGGTCCGGGAAAGAAGGGCCTAAGCTAGTAGTCCGGGATACCCTAAGCCGCCCTCCTGGTCCTCAACTAAGTTGGCAAGAAATAGTTCAACTTCCGTTGCCTATACGGGGACCGAGGTGAGGGAAGGTAGAAGATCTTGGCCTCTGATTAACTCGGAGGATATATTTGAGCCTTCTCCTTTGTCGTGTCTTCCTGTTGACCAAAGCTATTCCTCAGCTAGGTCCAGGCTGGTAAAATCTGATTTTACCGGAACTTTCACCAAAGCAGAAGGACCCCAAAGGTTACCTATAATTGCTGGTAACATTGCCTCTGGTAGTGTGCTAGCGAGTATAGTTAATCATTCCTCCCCGTTAGTAATCTCGCCTGATCCTGCCGGACTACAGGCTGAGTCAAGTCGTGAGCTCCCCACTACACCTGGGAAGAGCATTGTACGATCGACCAGCACCCCCTCGAGAGACTGTGACCAGGAGCTGTCCCGCCTGAAGGACAGGTCCAAAAGACTCGGGAGATCACTACAACGCGAGGCCCTGTGCGTGCCAGCTCAAAAGCCCACTTCGCCTCTACGTTAACTGCATCTCTGAGAGTCGTCACCCTCTGTCTCCACACACACCCTTAACAACTGTCGGTAACTAGAAGTGTTCTAGGTAGAAGAGTAAAGA
>JARFOF010189719.1:0-12493 GCA_031763525.1 Pagurus beringanus
CCGTTTTTACTACCACAGATCCTTCTTAAACTGCACAAAATCGTCTAAATGTAGCTAGAATAAAACTAAAAAGACGTGTCGGTAAAGAAGGGGTTAACGGCAGGCAAGAACGCCTCTACCCTTCAGAAGACTGAACTATCGTACAGTTTTCGTATGGCCATCTTCGGATGTCTGATACGACCAGTTTGGATATACCTCAGACGATCAAACCTAACTACCCCTCAAGTCCTCTTCGAGATTATACAATACATTCTCAAGTTTGTCGAAGATAACTGGGACGAGTACTGTCAACACTACCATTTTCTCAGTGGAGCTTTCCGCCAACTACTCTATAAGGTGAACGTGGCTCTAGTATCTAGCGTATTAGCTTCGGACGGTAAAGATAGGCGACTCGGTATAATGGTAGCGGATTCCAATACGGATGATAAACGGACCAATCGGAAAAGGGTGGCACAGTATAGAGTGGGCGGCCAAGACGAAACCAAACGTAGTCTAACCTACCATCCCAACACGGGTGAAGTGGTAGTGGACATAAGGCAACTCCCCACCACCCAAGATTTGCAGACTGTGGTGAATTTGGCCCTTGTGCATAACATGACCAGCGGTGGCGCCAGCGGTGGTGGTGGTGGTGGTGGTGGCCGAGGTGGAGATGGAGGTGGAGGTGGTCAGTCCCACTTAAACCCGATCGAAGATTACAACACTGTGGGTGTCGAGGGTGTGTACGCCGACAGCAATCCCGTAATGGCTAATCTCCCTATATCCGTACATGACTTGGATAAGACGTTATCACATCTCTTCTCTTTGAAAGTGTTGGAACATTTCGGAGTAACCTGTTACGGGTCATACTCGAGCGTAACCTCAATGCTATGCGAGATCATCAAGAGTGGCCAGATGTTGGATACCGTCTCCAACCCGAACGTAGATTCCATCACAGCGTTCAATGGATGGTACGACAAGATGTCTAGGAACAGAGTTATGAGTAAGACAGTCACCCCGGGTAAGCGACTACCAGTCAAGAAAATGCGAAAGCCTGAATCTGACAACGAGCATTCTTCATCCGAGTCTTCTGATTCTTCTTCTTCGGAGGAGGATGATGGCTATGATGATAATGATGCCTTACCGGTGGTGACCTCCACCGCTACTCTCAAACCTACACTAGAGACTGAATTTGATATTCTCGTATCCGGCGCAACCCTGGCTGGTGGTTATGGGGACTCCATAAACTACGTCGACGTCCAACAGAAAATAAAAGACCTCATCAAAGGTGGGAACCCTTTGAAGTTAAACGAGTTCTTAGAGAATACGGCCCGGCAATCACCGTGTTACATTATGGACATGTTGAGGGGTACGCTGTCGGTAGCTCGCGAACTGAACAACGAAGCGGAGACTTGCAAGTCCATCATCCAGAATGGTGTATTTGGTGAGGGTGAGGTCAACCCGATGGCTCTCTTGGCGGCTGCGGGTATAACTCTGGAAGCAGCAGACAAAGGGCTCGAGGGGGAATCATCCACCGAGACCGCGGGTACTAGTCTAACCGCCTATCTGTTACACCCCCAATCCAAGAACACCAAGAAACTCGAGTTGGGTTCTCAGTTCAAAATTATGAATAACTTCAACGAGATACCTCCCCTCAAGCTATTCTTGGATCCTCACATAATGCCTACCCTAGCAGTGCGAACCCAACATCTCAATTCGCAAAGATCGAACAGTATCCTAGAAAATGTGAACGATATGAGCAAGTCGGTGGAAGATGCCATGAAAATGAACGAGATAGCCCACACTTCGGTATATGATACGACTAGTGTAGTACTCGAACCGGACGTATTACTGAGTATCCTCAAGAGCGTTTCCGTAACCAATCAGAACTTCATCAACCCCATGTTGGCGAATTTTGTCGCTATGGGGTTGGACGTCAAAAGGGAGACCGTATCACAAGCGCCATTCTTCCGAAAGCTCGAACTCCTCTTGTCGCCACTCACCCTATCGGCCACCGACTACCTCTTAATAGACACGCTCGACCCGAAAATCAGTCCGATCTACAAAATCAACTACCACCTTTTGATGCGGGACGTTCCGTCAGTTGATAATGAGTCGGTATCTTTCTACACCAACATAAGTCACTGCGTCGCCGAAAAATTCTCAACCTACATAAACACTGCGTCTCCCAAAATAGTCAAACTGTTGAACCCCAACTCTGAAGATAACCTCACTAACAAACTTAGGGAAACTACCGCAGATCTCCTCCTCACCACCTCCACCTCCACCTCCACCACCTCCTCCTCCTCTCCATTCACGATAGATCCCATCATCAAGTTAGTCATGGAGACTCTGAACGATACAATTTTGTATGAAACGATAGAGGTAGGTAATGGCCAACCTAGACGCATGGTCATCATGTTCACTCCCCTTCTCAATGCTACCCTCAAACTCATAGTCAAATATTTCGAGGAGATGGTAGACACATTCGGACCACAATTTAACAGTACGTCCATACTATACAAGTACCTCAAGAAGGACAACCACAAGAAAGATCTCGAGAGAATCCATATGGACAAGTGGGCCAGACAAAACTTTGTACAATTCTACAACGACCAGATCGAGAAACTTAAGAGTTGGGGGACGGACGCTAACGGTCTAAATAAGCTACCCCTCATAGTCTCCCAAAACTTTGAGAACAAGTTAGTCCATACCGCGGCCCACCTACTAATGCAGGGAGCCTACTTGACGGGGTCTCGGTTCTCCCTCTACACCAAAATCAACTCGAAGACCAAACAAGCTCTAACCCTCAACACCAACACGTTACAGATAAAAATCCCAGCCCCGATGAACTATCAGCAGCAACCGCCCACCAATGTGAATATGGATTCATCCGAGTACGTCAATGCCAAACTCAAGGTGGTATATGACAGCCTCGTCAAGAGTGGAACAATTTTCCTACCCGCCGCCATCAACTTTAGTTCCGCGGTCATGGTGGGTGAAGTGATGCTCAATGCTCAAGTCGTGAAACTTTGTAATCGTAGCCTGTTCCATATCATAGACACTATGCTGAAGAGTCTACCCAATGAATACCGCTCCAAAGACGCAGAGTTCCTAGAGGCTAATGATAGAACTCCTTGGAGTTTACACACGAGGGGAAGATACCAAGATACGGCGGTAGTGGCCGGAGATGTATCGTCGGGTATGAATATGAACACGAGTGTGAACCATTCCGAAAACATTAGGAACTTCTTAGGGAAGTGTCAAATGAGCAATTTTAACAGAGACAACCTTTCAACCCAAGAACCCACCACTTTTAGCTCACCTACACCAGCTAGTGGCAGCAACCCCAAACCCAACCCCAACCCTTTAGGGTGCAGATATGACGAGAAGGACGACGACGACACAGAGGGTGGTGGCGACGAGTTTTACATGATTTAAACAGCCACCAACCAACCAACATGAGTACCGAAGATACCTTAGGGATTGCCCCGGATAAATTCGATTCTGTGGTAAAAGACTCGCGAAACAATCTCAACTACTACTACAGATCAGCTTTCTGGGATCTGGCCATCGCGGCTCAGAATGAAATAACATTCAACCGGACCAAACACATATTCCTTATAGCCATCATAATACTCGTGGTGGGGCTAGCCGTCATCTACTTGGTGAGACTCCGACAAGAAAAGTACGCCAAGAAGAAGTTGATGTACGACGTTGGGGTGTCGGTGCAGAGTTCCGGAGGTTCGGGAATGGATGCCCTACAAGCGTCTGAAATGTCACAACAATACATGTAGTAGGAGGGGGGAGGAATAAATATTATGCCCCATATTTTTGTCTGACTTGTTTTATTTGATCATCAAATTTCTTTTAGCATTCAGTATATCCGCGGGTGTTTTAGCCACATCTTTTATAATAAAAATCATCTTAGCTGCGTGGGGAATGAACCCCAAACACGGGCGCTTTAAATTCTCGGGTCTATACCCTTTAGTCGAGAGTGTAAGTTGACCGAGCCGAGTACAGAAGTTGAGTTGTATCGGTATACTGTTCGAGGTACAGGTGGTTTATTACCACCATACAGTCGCCCGACGACTCTTGTTGCTGGAATTTTTCGGCTACCCCATCATCAATTTCCAGTAACAGATTGCCAATGTCAGTAGTGTACTCGAGCGAATTGTAGATGAGGTCCACGGCCAGAATCTTGGGGAACTCTTTTAGGGTCCTGTAGTGTTGGATGATCTTGGCTAATATGTCAATTTTGAGGGTGGCCCAACTCTCCGGGTAGATCGTAATTGACATTGTAGAAAGTCATCCTACTACTGGGCGTGGGTGTGGGGGGGGCTTCAAATATAAGAGATCCGCACTCCCAGAAAAGTGTTATCTACAACTCGGCCTCTGTGGCGAACACATCCATAGCCAGATGGCTCCCAACTTGCCCGAAGAGGCCTATCATCCGCCTCCACCATCGGCAGATCCTAACCTACAGTATGTTTTTCGGTCGACGAAGACCACCCTCCAAAAGAATGGCGTGCGACTACCAGAGACTACCGCGGGACTGAGAAATGGGTTGGATATTCCTTACACTGTAACGACTGAACAAGAGTACGTGAGTCTCACGTTGGTTCAACAAATTATCACGCACACCGAGTTGAGTCTCCCTTGCGTCTTCTCCATTAAAGGCCCCCCCGGCTCGGGAAAGACGACGCTACTGGTAGATTTCATCCAGGAACTCGAGCGGAACAAATTTTGCAGACCATCCCAAGTCTTCGTGACGAGCAGGAACAATACCGTGGTGAACACCCTCAAAGCCATACTGGGTAAACTCGGAGTGCCGCCACCCAAGACCATCAACTCCATGTTTGGTATACCGGTCATGCATAATGTATACGGTAATATCTCAAACATGGTCTCTCAAGCCATGAACTCGCTACTAGGAGCTAGAGTGTTAGTGGTGGACGAGTACAACACGCTGACTGCCATGGACGTTTTCTTCGTGGATGTGATGTTGAGATTGATACGCAGGGCACCTCATATTCCTTTTGGCGGTCTAGCGGTCATGTTGTTCGGTGACAACAACCAGAATTCGGCGGTGTTAGTGCAATGCAAGGATCCCAACCACACAAAGTCTGTACAGTTCAGACAAATTATGGTACCGGCCCTGACCAAAGTTTTGGATACAGACTCGTACCTTAAAAATGATGACAAAAGCATCGTCAGTCGGAGGGTCGTGACCAAGACGCTATTCGAGGAGGCCATTCCGAAAGCTAGACTCGGGTTAATCCACATGAACAAGAGCGAGGGCGAGGGCTTTAGTCTGGAGAATATACCGCCCGACGTGAAAAAGCTAAAAAACCTTCTACCCCTGCCAACTTACAGCCCCCTCCAACCTAACCCTACTATCCTGACCGATATCGTGAAACCGAGACTAGCCACTACCAACAAGACCGTGAAAGAAGTTCTGGACGAGAATAGTGAGATCTTGTTCTACAATGGGTTCACCACATTCGAGACACTGCGAAAAGATATCAGGAAGCAGAACACCCGCAGGTGTTTCGACCACAAGAGGGCTTTGCTTGCATTTCTCGAACAGGGACTTAAGGGTATGGAACGGGAACAGAGAGACATTTCTCGTGAGACCCCACGAACCAAATCTGAGAATCCCCAAAGGTGAGGACTCTCAACACTCTGTCGCCATCCAGGAGATCATGTTTATCAAATTGTACATGGGTTCCAGTTTGACTCGCATCCAAATGGAGGATATCATTCTGGAGGTTAGGAGATTCTGTTTGAGGTTCTACGATGACCCAGGCTCCGCGTACATCGACGCGACTGGAGGGTACGCCAAACACATGACTGAACTGATGAAGTTGGATGCTGAGGCGAGATGCGAGTGGTTGAAAGAGACACTAAATTTGGCTGGTCGGAAAACTCAAACGGTTGTAGCCGCCACCAAGTTCGACTCCTCCTCCTCCTCCTCCGACGACGACGACAACGACCCAGATGAACCCATGGAATGTAACACTCTCAAGAATCTACTGAAACCTCAAGGAGAGATTTTGGCCTTCAACTCGAAAACCCCAGCATCACGGTTGGTGGCAGAGTGCAAAGTTATGCTGTACCGTCTGATGATTAATATCAACGCTAAGCGGCCACCACTCGGCTCCAAAGATAACTACGAATTTAAACCCATCTCCAGTACCGAGCACTTTCTACCTTACCTACCAAACTTTGAAGGGTTAGATGATACCAACACCCACTCGCCCTATTCCACCTACATCAACGCCCACATCTGTGTGGCGATAATTCGGTCCATCAAGAGAGTTCGCCTCAACGAGACGACCCAGAACTTAGATCATGCCATGGGGATATGGACCCTGACGGCTAAACACGACACCTACAACCTTAATGGTGGTAGTAGTAAGCTGAACTCGACGGGAGGGTTCTTCCGTAACCACCTCTCTGATAATTTCATGAACACCATAGTCAAGAGCAGCCAACAACTCCTACAAGAGATGCACCACCTCCTATCCGAGGACACCCTAACTAAAGTCAATGGATTCATCCAGAGCCAACAGTCCAGAAATTCGCCCTCCACTATGGTACTATTTCTCAGTATGTTCGTCCAATACTTGTGGATAGAGTTGTACAACTCGTGTCAGTCAGTGGTGGGTGTGAAGAGAAACCTACTGGTCGAGAGGCGAAAAATCTCGGATGGTGACCCCACGACCAAATGGTGTGACCGCCGAAAGATTCTCTACTCAAAGTCCAAGCGAATGAAAGGGAAGATGGACTGCACGGGTTACCAGTACAACCTACCCGTATTAACGCTCAGACGGCAAGTGCTACTCAGTCGAACCAACGACCAGATGACTAAGGTGGCTACCCTCATGGGTACAATAATGACCGATTTGGGCCAGTTGGTTTTCAACCCCCACCTATCAAAGTTTGAGCATACGTCTTCCGCCAATTCGGTTTAACGTATGTTGAATGACCAGCGACAAGTGCAGTTGGAACGCGTAAGTCAAGACGAGACACTGATGATGATGAGGGGCCGGAAAGCCAGAAAGTTAACCCACGACACCACCGACACCACCAAAGACGACAACACCCTTTTCTTTGAGAAGTGGGCCGAGCATTACCACAAAACTATGAAGACTCTAGCACTGAAAGCTTCCGTGACGAATCAAAAGATTTCCATCAAGTCCTTCAGATTCACCACCGTGGTTACTACCTTCGTAGACCGAAACCAGCAAATGATCCAGGACATATTATTCGACAGGAGTAAACTGCGATTCAACGACATTGCTGGGTTATTGAGTGTAGTGCCGGCATTTTCGGCGGCCGCCCAAAGCAACTCTCCCATCTTTGGCCAACATTTAGACTCCAACATACTGAATACGGGTAACGCTTTGAAGGCCGCGAACCATTCGCAAAAGTACGGCAAGGCTTTCAGTCTATCGAATGCCCTCAGGACTGCCATCAAAACCCTGACGAAGGCGAACAAGATCATGTTGGTCCCCGGGATGAATGTCGCCTTCTCCAACACTCGCACGATAGATGAAGTTAGGGTGGCTTCCAACGAGGTGGGGACGGTGGTGAAGTTGGAGTACGATAACACCTACAGGATGCCTAACCCACAGGGAGTTATAATAGTCCACATTCAAATCCAACGACCCGACGAGAAGGACTCGACGATCGTGGTGCTTAAACCGATGGAGTTCGCCAACAGCAACCTGTTCAAAGTGTTGTTTCTAGCCATCTACGACGCTTCGGCCAGCACCATCCACAGCGCTCAGGGATCTACCATAGACGGAAGTTTCGTGGTGGTGGACCTACAGAGCAACCTGGACAACAAGAGTACGTATGTCGCGATATCCCGTGCCACCTCTTCCAATATGATGCAGAGTCCCTTCTTGAACCAGAACTGTAATAACATCGACAAGACGTTGACCATGATGGAAAGTCAGATGATAAAGGACACAGGCACCAAGAACCGCATGTGGTCGACCCTGGGCCATCCGAAGAGTTCTTCCCCAATATTGTTAAGGAACGAGATTCTTAAACACACGTCCAATTCTTTGGGGTATAAGGATTACATCAACCAGACGTGGTTAAAGTGGGCCGTCTCGGACTCGCCTAACTCGACGGCGGCTATCGCAAAATTACAGAACAAGTTCTTCGAGGATGGCACCAACCAGGACATACGAAACCGGTACACCCATATGTGCAACAACAAAATCATGGAGCTCTTCTACTGCGTGTACTTGGCCATCCTAGAAAAAACGTGCCACGACAAATTCAACCCCAGAAACGTCAAGGCCCAAACTATACTCGCGACTGACATGAGCCTGGCTGCGAGCCCCATCTACCCCACCCATGTCATACCCGTCCTCAACTCTCCACCTTTCAGTTTCGAAG
Organism: Pagurus beringanus; assembly: GCA_031763525.1. Classification (NCBI taxonomy): domain Eukaryota; kingdom Metazoa; phylum Arthropoda; class Malacostraca; order Decapoda; family Paguridae; genus Pagurus; species Pagurus beringanus. The sequence goes on from JARFOF010189719.1 coordinate 8,395, forward strand.
ATTTCAAGTCACTCTTCTGGGGGGTATTCGTCCCACACGGTAGCCTGCTGAATGTGGCCATGGTCTACTTGGACCTACTGCTCAGGCGCTACGAGATTGTGCACATCCTCAACATGTACTTCCGACACGCCAGTTCCAAAGACCAACGGAAAGAGAGGGCTTCGAAGCATAGCGACTTTGAGTGGAAGTCGCCAGGGTACGATCTGGTGAACGACTGTAGTTACAGATACAGCCCCATAGAAGACTTCTACCTCATCCGAGATCACACCAAAAAAAGAACGGACGATGCGGGTTCGTGCGGTCACGGCAACATCAGTTTGGCCGTGGACACTCAACTCGAAGGCGAGAACCGAAAGGTGGGGAATGTGGCGCAGGCCTCGGTGCATGTCTCCAATGCGGGGCGTGTGTCGTGTAGTAACGAAGTCAACCTATACGCACTGCTGACATTTTCGCACCACATCGCCCACGAGGTGATCGGGAAAGAGCTGACGTACAAATTGCAGACGGCAGACACCCCACTTGCCCGGTTGCTGCAGACTATAGGCACGCTAACCAAAGTGGTAGATTTCAAGATATCCTCCGATGTCCTAGTGAGAGCGGACGATTCTATACACTTCTCTATTTCAGTTAAACACACCAACAATCGAGCCCCCAGTCAAAGGTTGCAGACTAAATTGGAGTGTATCCCTCATATGGTCGAGGCGTTACTATGAGAAGTTTTGGAGACTTGTGAGGGTGCCAACAAACTAGAGAGATGGGTGGCCATACCCTATAGTAAAACCCCTACGGATGTCTGGGAATTGAACGAGATTAAAAGTCTGAGGTCCTCGATGGTGAGTGGCCAGCTGGGCTATCGCAACCCCATCGTAAAGTCCGCTTCTTTAATTAAACATATTGATCCTATTGGAGCATGTGGAAGTGCGGTCGGTGAACTGGTAAAGTCTATGGTTACAATTGACTGTAACCCCATTAGTTGCATATATTACATGATAGTAACCATAACAAACTCATAACACCGTGTATAAAAGTTGGGGCATGTTGGGTCATCCTATCACTTTGGGGTCGGTACCCCTGTAGAGAAGAGCCATGTCTTCGACACCACAGAGTCCACCACCTACAAATGAGGAAGAGACTCTACTTCTCGATTGTGGTGATGAATCTGACGAACTGGTGCTTAATGCTTTAGAAGAATCCAAGTTATTGAACGCCACCACCGACGCCAAGAGTTCTTCTAGTAGTGACAGCTACAGTAGTAGTAGTAGTAGTAGTAGTAGTAGTAGTAGTAGTAGTAGCAGCAGCAGTTCGAGTAGTAGCAGCGGCGACAGCAGTTCGAGTAGTAGCGATAGTGGCTCTAGTGACAACGAAGAAGAAAAACCCAAACCAGCGGAGCTCGACATCAAGAGTATAGTCGAATATGTTGCACCGATATCGCCCTTGCCACTTGATGAAAAAGAGGAACCACGCCTCCATCAACACTCATCATGGAAAGTCACACCACAGCGCAACCCTAAATTGCCCCAACGGATACACCAGCAGAAGCAGCAGAACCAACAGAAGCCGCACCACCATCGACATTATGATAACAGACACCAACCTAGGATTACGACGACCACCACCCAACCACACGATGAGAAGACTGAACGATACCGCAATTACCTTGACGAGGTATTAGTTAACGACATGGTGCTGTTGGCTACTGCACAGTACATAATCAATAAGCAGTCCGACCCAGTGATGCTCGAACCTTTGTGGACAACACTTACTGAATTTCTCAATCACAGGTACAGCCCACGTATGTGTGCAGCTAAGGTTTCGCTCCATCTCCACTGTTGTAGCCTCTTCACCAGTACATCCATGCTACGTGACACCATCATTGCAGCTGATAATGGGTTTATCCTCCGGACAGCAGACTTCATATGTGCTAAAGGAGGAGTATTCGACTTCCCGGGTGTCGGTACCTCAACGTGCTATGATCCATGCACGAAACCCAACATTTTGGAAAACCACTGGTTATTAGTAAAGGACGATTTCAGGTTGGGGTCCGAAACTATAGCTCGTGAAGTCATCTCCCCCAGCCACTGTGCGAAACGTATATTCCACATCGGGAATCGTAGTTACACAACCATCAATGCGGCATCTTGCTTCTTTGACTTAAAGTCTGGTAGGCTTGATGGAGACATCATACAGGACCAGACCCTCAAAGCGGGTGTACGCATATTCACCCTCAGACACCCACAGAAAGTCACACCGGCATACCGCGAGAAGGACGAGAAGTTCTTATGCCAATTCCAGAAGAACTTTGCCCGCTATTGTCAGTCGATCTCAAGATTAGGTGAGGGTAACATTGAAATAAATCTTGTGATTAGAGCCTGGATGAACCAAGTATCCAAACCAAAGCGGGACATTAACATTGACTTCAGGCCCTTAGTGTCGGTGATCCAAGACCCAGTAGAGGGTAATATGACATGGCATGAGGATGAGTTGTGGACGGATGGCAACTTTCGGAGGTACACTCGGTATATCCGCGAGGCCAAATTTTACCATCAGCAGTGCCAAATCGTCAAGACGATTAACGGCCAAGACCCGACTTCGGAAATTGACCATTATAAGGAATGCAACGCCCTCACCAACATCATCATGAACCAGCATTCTGCGACCCACTTCTACAAGTATGTATACGACAGCCTCGTGGGTGAAGTTAGGTATGTCATGTTCAGATCCAAGGACTGGACACAGGGGTTGGCCTCCATTCTTAATCTGAGCAACTTTTGTATGAACCTCGACATTGTGAATGTATCTCAACTTTTGCTTGTCGATGTGGAACAACACTCCGAAAGTCATATGTACGCATTCAACTTCCCAGCGCTTGGCAAGGCCAGTAAATGTGATGCGGTAGTATTGGTGCTGGACCATCCCCTCGCAGTCGACAGTGTTTTGGTCATTGCCTCGTCCATCCACAACCAAACTGGACGTTTGGTATTCATACTACCCAAGTGCGCAGATGCCAAATACTACACCTCCAAGTTCTCGGAAGTGCCCAACCTGGTCATGTTCAATGACATATCCCACGTCAGTCCCGAAGCGGTTGCCAACCTGATCCGAAACACACCCACCATGTCGTCCAAGAGAGAGACTTCACAAAAGCTAAAAACTAGACTGGAGAATAGGTTGAGGGCTGAAGCGACCACCGGGAGAAAGGTCTACCTGTATAGTAGTGTGACCGACAACCAACCCATATCATCATCACAGGGAAGAGGAAGTGTCCATGATAGACTTGGACGAAAAGTCAAGACCCCCAGTAACCTAGTCTTCGCGGCAGCTATCCAGAAGGTCAACATGGGCAAGCGGAGTGAGTTCAACTCCATCATCCAGGAAAGGACAGTGGCGTTTGTGCGAGCTGTCATACACAATTACCCCAAAGGTGTGAACAATAAATACGGATCCAATAGGAAAGAGTACAAGGAAACTTCGAGAGCGTATTTTTCAAACGGGCTAGGACCGATATCGATAATATCCTGCGCAACAGTAACATCAACGAGGGTTTCAACACATCTAAACTGTTCAGTATAGTTAGAGATAGCTTCTCCACATCCAGGCATAAAAAGAGACCGAGGAGTAACAGTAACGAGAGAATGTCAGAAACTAAGAGGCCGGGGAGAGTAGCATACTAGAAAAGTTCACCATCCCCACAAAGACACGTAACGCTTGAGAGGGGAGACAGCTACGAATATCACCAGCCCAACCAGTTGAAGAGAACCAAGACCACCACCGGCATGTTAAGGCCGGTGCCGTTCTGCTTCAGACGGACGCCGAAGGGCTGGAGCACCCTATCAGTTTTTTCTCGAAGAAGTTTAATTCGGCGCAGCGCAATTATTCAGTCATCGAGAAGGAGCTGTTAGCAATTGTGTTAGCGCTCAAGCACTTTGAGGTGTATGTGCCAGCCTTCGGTCCGGTCGTGGTGGTATATACAGATCACCACCCTCTTAAGTTTCTCAATCAGTTTCACAATCGGAATATGAGGCTGACACGTTGGTCACTAATGTTGCAAGAGTACAACCTCGACATACGCCATATTGCCGGTTGTGACAATGTGATTGCA
>JARFOF010215539.1:0-12389 GCA_031763525.1 Pagurus beringanus
TTGTTTTGGTAAGGTTTATCCTCTTAGTATTAGTAAGCTGGGCCTATAATTGGGCCTGGATTTAATTTTGGGTGTGATAGGGATCTGCCTTGTGTGGGCCGATAGGCTTTATGCAGACTCCCATTTTTCTTATGTTCTTATGTTCTTATGTTTACACATTGAACTTAAATTTATCGCAAACTCTGTTCTACACATTTTTACTTACCGCCGTCACTACTGTTCAAGCTCAAATTTAACATACATAATACAAATTACATGAACAGTTCTATTAAAATATTAGAATATCCCCATTTAACCTTAGACTATACACTACTCTCTCAAATGTAATTATGCAAATTCCCTTAGATTGATCTAAGTGATTACCACACTTTTCTACTCTTATGAATAAAATTACAATTCACCATTACCTATCCCTCAACCACATACGAATCATTTGTATCCACTATTATGCAATGTAAACTTAGTTACTTCACAAAATTTCGTCTTTAATTTCCCATACTTTGGTAATTTTAAAAGTACATCATTCATTGATTATAACATTTTACAAAACAAGTTAGCTACACGTGCGTTAATTTCATTTTTAGATCTAATGAAGGCTCGTGAAGAGAGCCGAAACGTTATCCAATAATGTTGTCCTTACGTTGGCCTTACTATTCCTTATAAGACTCCGATTTCATAAGAACAAGAGTGTAGCTGATATATATATATATATCGTATATATGCACACACACACAATAACCCCGCCCTTTCCCCACTGGTATTTTCTGTCCCTACATTTCAATTCTTGTTTAAATATTCAAAATGTATACTTATAATTACAAAGGTGGCAATTTCCGATAAGCAAGATATTTTCAAACGGTACATATATTATATATCCTCGCTTTGGAATTGACTACACGGCATGTACCGGTATATAGTTTTACAATAATGAAATAATATACACAGGATGTATTTAAGATGATATAAGACTAAAATTACCTTAACAATTGGTGGACAAAAAACGCTTGTGAGACACCGTCTTTATGATCCGGATTAAAATAAGGCGGGTGAGGGGGTTAATATGGCGGCGGTGGGGTCAGAGCCATGGATATAATTGAGGTACTGTATGGGAATTCCGAGCCGGGAACAATAATGAGTGAGAATATATAATATATATTACAGGGACCTTGTATTATGAAATGAAATAAAAGGAGAAGGTACGAGTTTATGTCTAATTATGAATGTGAATATGCAATAGATGTGCAGCATTGCATAAAGTATAGTTTGGTACAACGAAGAATGGTAACAATTATCCATATTATATTAAATCTTCCTTGTGGATACACGTTGAAGAAATTTGACTTGCATTCGTCAGAGAGACTCAGAGTTAGAGGGGATATGATAGAGGTGTTCAAGTGGGGTAGTGGGATTAATAAAGGGGATATGAAAGATGTGCTAAAGCTCAGTGATAGAGAAAGAACTCGAACAAATGGTTTATAATAAGATAAATTTCTTTTCAGAAAAAATATGAACATATATTGGTTCTAGATATGTGGCATAATCTACTGAGTGATGTGGTGGGATGCAGAACGATACAAAGCTTCAAGATAAAATTAGATAGGAATATGGACGAGATGGGTTGAGTGTGAAAGGGATCTACCATGTGTGGGCCAATCGGCTCTCTGCAGACTCGTGATTTTACGTTCTTACGTTCACACGCGATAGGACCTAGAATGGGTAAAATGGTGATACATCTAGAACACATATATACCAACGACACTAGTTGATTGATACTGATGCTGTTTATGCTATTCTGCTTTTACCCTTCCTTATAAGACTACCCTTCTCTATATATACATACACACACACTCATTATATATATATATATATATATTATAGGTTGGTGTAGCCAGGGAGTGTATTTTCTTTAAGACAAGCGAGGTCAAAGGAAATAGCAGTTTTACAGTTAATAAGTTTTGTATTTAACTTTTCTATGTTTCAGAAGAAAATTGTCAGAAATATAGAACAATTAAATACAAAACTTATTAACTGTGAAACTTATATTTCCTTTAACCTTGTTTGTTCTCGTTTGTCTTATATTATACGTGTTTATTTTCGGTGTGAGCATCTTAGGTTCGAATCCTGGGACTGCCACATGGGATTGTCAATTTCATTAAATCGATTTTAGGAGTAAAGTTGGTTGGTGGAGAGTACATAATATATATATATATATATATATAAAGAGAGGTAGGCAGGTAGGTAAAGGGCAAGTCCCGAGTGGAACAGTAATTAGAATGGAGGTGTGAAAACCGGCGTAGTATATGGGGCGTTTAAATCAGATAATTTAAGAGAGGGAAAGGGGTGAGAAACACTGTATTATTTTTATATAAGCAAAACTGGACCAATGGTACAAACATGTTGGCCTAATATTGATTGCATTATATTCAAAGATATAGTAGCTGGTACAAAGGTAAATATCTTAGTCTATCGTTGTGTAGAAACTTAATTATTACATTTGTATTGGAGAAACATATAGAGTCTTGGATAAGAGAAGATATAAGACGATATAAGGACATAAGAAGACTGATTGGCTCACAATAGCCAGATCTCCTTCACAACCAGCCCATCTTATCTTGTCTTTAAACTATTATTCTTGATATTCCTATAGTAGCCAGTGACCTATTCCACATATCTACAACTGGTGCTGGACTATCTTTTATGAAACGAAAGAAATATTTTGTACTTTGTCTTTGGCTGTAATTGAACTTGGTACATCTTCCGTGTACCCTTTGTTAATCCCACTTACCCATTTGTACATTTCTAGCATATCCCCTCTAACCCTACGCCTCTGTAGCCTACTGAATGCAACGCCAGTTTTTAATAATCTTTCTTGGTATGGAAGATTTCCAATAATGCGGATAATTATGTAATTCTTCATTGTACTGCTAACGAAAACTGTTTACAAGGACTCCATATTCGCTGTGTAATATGGACACCAAAAGTGAACATCATAATCTACTGTATAATTATGTGGAGCCTCGGTGGTGCAGGGGTAGTGTGATTAGCGTGTAGGGTCCCGCGATCGATCCCAACCAGTTCCTCCATGATTTCTGTTACCTTTGGGCGTGCCCTTCCATACCCTTAACTATTATGGCGGACATTAGAGGTGCATTCAGACCAGTGTCTTTTATATATATGTATATGCTAGCACCTGATCATCACGATCGAACTGGTTACATATTACATACACATCTACAGCCACTTCAACGGTACAATACCACTTATAACAAGCACTTCACTCGTTACATACAACCTCACCAAGCCACCATGGTGTGGTACAAAGGCTGTCACCGACCGCTTGAGGATAGGCCGATCCAGCAGTGTATAATGAAGACTGCTGATAACAACATACGAAAACGGGAGTCTGCAGAGAGGCAATTGGCCAACACACGGCATACCCATTTCACACACAACCCATCTCGTCCATATGCCTATATATCTAATTGTATCTTAAAACTCTGTATCGTTCTTGATCCAACCATACCACTCGGTAGTCTATTCCACAAAATCAAATTATTTATTTTCTGAAACGAAATGTATCTAATTTGAAAACATTTATTCAAGTTATTTCGCTATCACTGAGCTTCAGTACATCTTTCATGTCCCCTTAATTTATCCCACTAACCCACTTGAGCACCTCTATCATATCCCCTCTAACTCTGCGTCTCTCTAACGAAGTTAATTAAGCCTAATGTCTTCAACCTTTCTTTATATGGAAAGTGTTTAATATTATGGATCATGTTTGTCATTCTTCGTTGTACTCTCTCTAAGGAATCTATGTGTACACCAAAGTTGAACAGCATAATATCAATGTGGTCCAACCTACGCTATCCAAGAACTCTACTTGATTTATTTCGATCACTTATGCATTGATTTCTTGGTTTTAAATCACAGTTGACGATAGCTACTAAATCTGTTCCATTAGCTGAGTTTCTTATATCCACGTTATCATTTATATATATATATATATATTAGGGTGACACTTATTTTAGGGTAAATTTTAAAATTTTGAATTTCTACTGGGACTGGCGGCCGAATTGTGAGGTTCCGACCAAATATGATGTGTGTTAAATTATTTTTGAAAATATAAATATTTAGGGGTCGCTCAGTGAGGTCAAAGTTTGCAAAATTGTGAAAAATCTGCTCTTTTCCTCATTTTTGTTGAATATGTTACATTGTCAGTTAATGTGTTTAAAATTAGGATATGGCAATTGTTGTTTGTTCAATACCAATTGTTCGAGCTCGAAAGTCATTTATTTCTAGGTCCCCCTCATTCTGTGTAATGAGTATTATCCGCTCAAAGGCGGGGGTGTCATGGGCGCCAATCTCCCACTCATTGTGGCCTAGTTTGGGTCGTGCAGGACCTGCTGGCGGTAGGGAAGAACTTTCGATGCTCTTCTACAACTTGTAACAGATACTGCTTCTGTCCTTCATCCTTGGTTAGGGCCAAATTGTAAGTCTGCATCATAGCAACTCCACGCTCTGCGAAGTCATTGATAACTCGAAGAGCTCTGATGCGGCTTTGGGCATCTAAGTAGGTCGGATCTGAGTTCCAGACAGCCGGGTCGGTGGCGAGAATTGTTGTATCAATGTTCATGAGCTGCAATATCTTCATTGATCCTGTTGTAACGAAGTCCACTATAGTCTTATTGGTAAAACCAGCTTCTCTGGTGTCAACTGTGACTCGACGTGGGGGGTCGTCTGAACCTTCTTGCTCTTCGGAGGCCTTTACCATATCTCGTTTTGTCGCTAGGCTAACATTTTTGTCGAAGAACGCCAGACCAACCAAGTGCTCACTTAAATACCACATGTGGCGCCCCAATGCCGTAGATGTGGCTTTTGCCACATCCTTATCTGGGTAGGCCAGCAGGCTTTTCATTAGGGCTAGGTCCTGAGCTGGGGCAGACGTTGGGCATGGAGCCTTGTACCAGGGGGCCACATAGGTGGAGACACTGAACTCCACAAACCGTTTAATCCTCGAAAGCTCGGCTCGTGTCAGCTGGAATTTGTCTTGGTCACGGAACAAGAACACCTTCACCGCATAAATAATTTTTGCCATCCATCGAGCACGATGGAGAGCACCAGGGCGGGCAATATGGATTCCTCGCTTCGGCTGGCCACCAAGGACAATGATTGAAAGCTCAAGTAGCTCACGGTAATCATCTCGCGGGTGCTGCCCATCAAGGAGATGCTGAAACTCCTCCAACAGATCATCACGTTTTTCACAGAGGTTTTGTGACATTTTGTCCATCTCCATTGCCTTTGGAATTGTTTTGTCCAAATATTCCCACTTTCCTTTGAACCTCTTGAAAAGTTGAATTTCAGGACCGCTAGAGGGTCCAAAGCAGATGGAGAATGCCTTTTCACATATTAATTCATAGATGTGGTGGCGACAGGCAAGGTGAAGGACATCATGCCCTAATCGTTGCTCTATGATGGAACATGCCCCTGCTGCCAAACCAGTGTTTGAAGCGGTGGTATCAAAGGAGAGAGCAACCACCTGATTCGCGACTCCCCAATCTTCGAGTGTGGTTACAACGGCGTCAGCAGCAGCCTGTCCGGTTCCATTAGGGAGACTAGGCACAGCGAGGAGCTTTTCCACTCCGTCTCCAGAAACCAACACTGGAAGACGGTCAACAGCTGGGCCTCCATCTGCTGAAGGTACGATTTTACCGTCCCAATGAACAGTGAGTGGTACGGACGGTTTGAAGGATTTCTTGATCTCCGCAGCCTTTGCAGCACGGAATTTTCGCCGCTCCCGTCGAAAGGACTCACGATTTATCACAAGTTCCTTAGGATCATGTCCAAGGCTTTGAGCAGCAGCACTCAAGAGGTAAACTGCATCACGGTCGGTAGTTAAAGTCCGATCCATTGCAGCAGATAAGTGACTGTCAAGTATCTTCTTTGACGCTCTGGGACGCTTAGACGGGGGCGTCTGGGATGTAGATGGACCAGCTTCTTCATCTAATCGTCGTTTCGGAGAGGAGTCTGGGGAGGCTGTGTTTGAACTTGATGAAAGGTTGCCCACTTCATTCATTTCTTCTTTCTCTTGAAGAGCCTTCATCTTACGATGTTGCTCCTCTTCTTCCCGTCTCTTGCGTCGAGACTCTTTGTTTGTCAAGGACATATCCCTTGAAATCATTGACCCTCGCCTTCCTTCGTCCCTCTGAGCCTTCAAAAACTCCCGATCTTCTTCTAGTGTGATCATGGACATCGCATTTGCGTGAGCAATGTCGAAGAGATTTGCGAGCGAGTCAACAAACTTTTGCTCATTTGCTTTTTGGGTCTCTGTTGCTCTGTTCTTGTTCTTTTTCCGTGCCGCCCATTTCTCATACAAACGAATTATATTTTCTTTTGCTCGCTGTGGCTTCTGTATAGGGACTCGAGCGCGCTCCCAGAAGTCTTCTAACACTCCCATCGTATCCACTGCTGCATCTTTCTTTGTCTTCTTCTGTTGCAGATGATGGTATAGGAACAACTGCAGCACCTGCTTCCTTGACGGCAGCTTATTTCCAGTGATGGTTTGCTCCATCGAGCCAACTAAATAAACATCAGTCTTAGATCTTGTAGATGCCATTGCAACTGCAAACAGAAAGCAGTAATGCAGTGTAACACGCGCTGTGCAGCGAGCAACAACCCTCCGGCACTGACGTCTGTAGCTGACTGAACTGAGCTGGGCTGCTTCACCCAAAACATACAAGTATTGTACGCGTACTGAACGCGTTTTATACGAGTTATTATGTTCTTGCCTGGTATGATGTAGATTATACTAATAATAAACAATTATTGTAGAAGATATATTACTCATTATTATCTGAAATATGATCATATTTGACGCTTGCATTAGATTCTTTCAACATTACACACTTTGAACAAAATTTGCAAACATATGGATTTCTACACAATTATTCCAAACTTTGACCTCCTTGAGCGACCTCTAAGTATTAATATTTTTGAAAAATATTTTACACAGGTTGTTTCTGGTTGGAACCTCACAATTTGGTCGCCAGTCCTAGTAGAAATTCGAAAATTGGATTTTAAGTGTCACCCTAATATATATATATATATAGTTTATATAGTTTATATTATATTTATATATTTTTTCTCTCATAGGTTATTCAGATATATTGTTTAGATTAACCTCCCTATGTACTGGAAATATATGTTGCTAAGAAATTTTAAAGTGGTGTGATTTATGTGTGGCTTTAGTCTATAATTGCTTCATGATTTAATCGCGGGCGGTGATCTTCTGAGCGTCTGTCTTTGTTGGACGATTTTAAGAGGTCATTTGAGGTTCTATTATATCCTCGTATCAGGTTTCCAGTCATGAATTTAATTACACCAGTTTCTGAGGATAATGAAAGCTTTCTTGTGGTTTTATCCTTGGCCTTGGATAATTATATAATAAGACATATTATTGTGTGATAGATGGCAGTGTACAGCCTTCACTCATATTAATGCAGTCCTGCCCTTTTAACACTATCTCATCCAATGTCTTGGGGTTATTAATCTAATATTTAGCAGTGGTTCCATAGTCAATAATGCGAGAGCCTATATGTAGTATATGGCCTCTTCCGGTTCTCTAAGAGCCCGGTTTGTCTTTCCATCTGTCGGTCGAGAACTATAACACTCGTAGGGGGTACCCTTTAATAGTTCCAAAAAACTTCATTGCTTGTAAAAGCCACTAGAAATAAGAAAAATCCCCTCTCTTTCATACTAATTGGGGGGAACTGCCAGTACGAGAGCGCGAAATTACTCAAGAGCGAAAAGACCATCAAATCCGGGCGCCATGGATGGTTCCAAGGCGGCGCTAAGGTCCTTTGTGTTGTTGACGAATTCATGCAGCATTCATATTAATCGGTCTCTACCCCCTATACAAGACTTTAGATTCCTTAGTACAGTAACAAATGGCATTGTCGATAGCCTACTTACCATAATACACTCAAACAAACCGTTTGGTGAACCTCACATTTGTTGTTTTGTTTTCCTGTACCAGTACTATCCATCGCCATCGGCGATATATACTTTAGACGAAATGACAGTTAGGCTAAGCTTACCAATCGAATTATTTTTACCGCTTTGATTACGATTAGGCTACGTAATAAGAGATACTGTACATAGTAAGTTAGGCTAGGTTAACTGATTGAAGTCTTTCTCAATTATGAATTAATGATGCTATAAGAATTTAAGAATTCAGGAATCATGACACACACACACACACAAACAAAAACATAGCCAGCAATAACAGTGAGTGTGTAAATCACCAGTCGGGATTTCTTAGTCTATTTAACGATACTTTATTTAATAGTGGCCCCTCCATCATTGACGATTATGCCTATTACATAAGGCACCTCTTTCAAACACCCACAACCGTAGTTTGAATCTACCGTCACAGGGCATCAACAAAGAGGACCTATTCATCACGAGCGCACGCGACCTTCACTCATGGAATCAGTCATTATGAATTGGGTTCTTACTACGAAAAAACTTCGTAAAAAATTAAAAAAATAATAATAAAACAGAATAAGAATAACTAAATTGAGCTTCCCATCTCTTGCGGGGGTACTCGTGTGGATTTGCTACGAGACGCTGACTCGAGCGTCATTCCGTCTTCTCTGTCCTGCGCTTGCCCTGACCAGACGTTCTCCCTCGTCGCTCCGCTGGTTCCGCACTCGTTGCGTCCCTAGTGAGTTTTTTCTCATTTGTTTATACAGGGATGTCTCGGGTAGGGTTAGGATATGTGTGGCGACGGTGTTTGGGTCGGTCTTCGCGCAGTACAGTGTGTTTTTGGGTGTTTTTTAGGGTCACCTATTTCGGGTGTTCCCTCGTGGTGCTGGGGTCGCTTTTTCTTTTTCGCGGCTAGCCTAGCTTAGATACCTTAGTTGGCTTAACTTCACATGCTGGGCTTCTTCGTATCCCTCTGATGGAGGAGACCTTATCTTTCTCCATTCTGGCAGGCCTTCGTTTGAGCTCTCACTTAGTGAGGCACTTTTTGGGTCCTGTACCAGTCTCCTCCCCTTCTGGGCGTCTTTTCGACGTGGTGTTGTGGCGGCTATTCCGTTTGTGATATTCAGTGTTTTTTATGTATATTATGACGGTTTCGATGCTCCGGTTGCTTGGGCCTAGCCAGCCTCTGATAGCCTACGCTTTATATTGTATTTATTGTATTATTTACATTATTCAGTGCTCTCTGTGTCCTGGGTTAGTTGTGTATAGGCTAACCCCGGGCTTTTATTCAGTGCTTTTTGTGTATCCTGGGTTAGTTGTGCCCAGGCTATTCCCAGGCTATGCTAATTATGTGAGTGCTGTGTCTTGGGTTAGTTGTGTTTGGCTAACACCAAGACATGTTTATCTTATCAGTGCATCTGTGTCTCGGGGGTGTTGCTTCCCGGCGGTCTGCCTCAATTACATGAGCTGACCCCGGCGGTTGCTTTCGTTGTTCCCTAGCAGGGTTCAACTCGTTAGACAGCCTACCCCGGCGAGTGAGTGTTCATACCCTGGTTTCGATGGCTTCCTCGGTGGTTTCTCAGGTGCGTCTCGAGATCTTCGGCTGGTTTCCTAGTGAACTCCCTGCGCAGTTTCGCTGGGCTTGTTGGCCCCCCCCGGCGAGTGCGTTCCCGGCGGAGGGGCTACTCCCTTATCAACCTATTGTGCATTCGGACGGCGGTTGTATATGTGTTTTCTCATGTTTTGCAAAATCGAGATTACTATGCTGCTTTGGTTAAGGCTCCCCGGGTCCCCAGCGGTGCTAGGGTTGGTGCTCGTCCTGGAATATCCTCTCGTACCCGGCGTTCGCTGTGACGGTACATGAGTACGGACTTTTCAATCCTGTATGATTCGCCGGACGACTGGTCAATTGAGGTAATTCGCCGACTGATCAGGCAAGTGATGTGCTATAGCCTTCCACAAAACGCGGCTATTCTCTAGGTGACGTTCCATTAACCTAGAGATGTGGGTAGGGTTCGGTTTCAGCCTTCCCCCCGTTTAGGGTTATTCTATGGCCCCCCCCCAATTAACTACTGGTTAGCGAATTGTAACAGTTGTATGTTAATTTTTGCTGGCCGGCGGTCTAATTACACATGCTTCTTTTTACAGACTTTCCTGTGTAACCTTATGAGCATTAATTCCTGGAAATCTTTCCAGAGGCGGAGACGGCGGGCTTTGAAGTAGCTGGGGGTGAGTTGAGTCTGCTCCTGTTATCAGTCATGGCTTCGCCCAGCCCTATGTTTTCGTTGTGTGCCACCCCCTCTTGCTCTAGTATCCCCCTTTTCGCTCATTCCTGATGCGTTAGGTGTGTACCCTGTTTAGATCGTTCTCGGGGCCTGTGGGTCACCCAAAACTGTGTTATGTGCCGCCGGCTAAGTACTCGTGCCGTGCAGGCCCATGATCATGAGGCGACAGTGGCCCTTCAAGGGGTACGTCAACAATTAAGTGTGTACGCTACGGCGGTGGCTCATAAAGCCCTCCGCAGCGACAATCTGGAACTATGGGAATTATTAACCCCCTCGGCCTCTTTCTCTAAACGCACCCCCTCTAAAAGTAGCTCTAGGGCACGTAAGGGCGCGGTGGCTGAACAGGAGCACGACGTCACCCCCGCCACGAGCACGTCTAAACGGCCTCGTGCTTCGTCGCCTGTTCCACCGGAGAGCCGTACTTCCAGGTCTCGCTCTCGCTCGCCCCTTCACCGCCGACATACCAGCCGGGCGGAGTTCCCTTCCAGGAAGAAAAGGAAGGAGGAGAGTGCTCGGTCCAAGGCTCGTGAGATTGCTAAGAAAATTACTAGTGCCAAGGATAAAGTTTCTGAACAAACTAAGAGTTCTAAGTCTAGGTCTAAGAGCCGCCCCCTGTCTAAGCATGATAGGCTGGAGCCTCCGGCTTCCGGGTCTGCCTCGCTCTCCGCCCTGTCTCAAGTCCAATCTGACAGGTCGGAGATGGAGTCAGAGTCGGTTATCGAAGAGGCCCCGGCGGATAGGTCTTCTCCTGACGTTATTCCTTTATCACAGGGCTCTGTTGTTGAGGTTGTCCCCAGCTCCCAAGCTACACCTGGCCACCACCAAGGTGTGTGGCGTTTTGCTCAGCCTCCACTTCTCACAGAATTCCCGGTTGTGGCTGAGGTCCACCGGGAGGCAGGGAGTCCTTCCTCCATACCGGATCTGTCCTGGCGTCATGAAGAGGTTCCGATTTCGGCTGAGACCTCTCACGATGCGACGGGCGATCGGGAGGAGGAAGTACGATCCGTCTATTCTGCAATGGATTATGAAGAAGCCGGACAGTCTGTGGATGACTCCCAAGTACGTGACCAAGGTCAGACGTTGGATGACTCACGGCGTCGATCTGAGTCGGCAGGTAGTTCCTCCTCGGCTAAATTTGTGACCGCGGACGAGATAAATGACTTACTGGTTAATGCTTTAGATCACTTTTTCGGCCGTCAACAGGGACTCCCTCCGGGCAATGCGGGAGTTCCTACGACATCCTCCCTTGTCCGTCCTTTGGCACCCGCCCTTAATTTATCCACGGTCCCTGCTCCCCCCTTGCTCTCTCCTCCGGTCACTACGGGCCTGTTGCCGTCCACGTTAACCACGTCTAATGTACGGGTTGTGTCTGATGTTAATCCTCCCCCTCTAGATAAGACTCCGGTCCACAAAGGAGCTCTCCCACTCCTTTACGGGCCTGATGACTCATGGGCGCCAATGATTCCTACCCGGCCTGAAGCGGCACAGGGGACAATGTAGGGGGAGCTCCCAGTTCCGCCGGACTGGATTATTCAAGGTAACTAGTCCCAAAAACTCAGGGCGTTGGACTCTCAGGGTAATGTGCTCGATGTTAATGTTAATGCAATACCTAGTTATTATACACATGAATATTTTGTATACTCATCCACACCTGCCCTACCTCCTGCTTCTGCTTCCAAACTTTTTTCAGACTGGACGAAACAGGATGGGTTTGACGATATCAAAGCTCTTTGTTCATTAACACCGGAATTGGGTTTGCATACATTTACAGATTCTGCTGCCAACCCAGTTTTGAAAGCGGAGCAGTTGGGCCCTGGACCTTTGGTAGAATGGGAAACTGATGCCCAAAATTTTGCCACTACTTTTTCTTCCAAGTTTTCCCACCAAATTCCTCATTTGACACACTCGTGGTTTTCTCTCCCGGTGTACTCGGCCGGAGGGGTACCCTCTGCTCTCTTTTCATTTCTTGCTGCTCCTAAACTTAACCTATGTGAACTTAATGACCCGTTTTCTACCCCCTCCCAAGCAAATCTCGACAGGAAGTTCAAGTTGAGGGCGAAGGCTTACAGGCTCTTCTCGCAATATATTGTTTTCCAACAATTGGCGAAGTCTCTTCAC
>JARFOF010225555.1:0-12023 GCA_031763525.1 Pagurus beringanus
TCTTCCAAAAATATGTCTAGGATGAGTGGGTTCGAACCCTGGGCAGGGTATCTATATCTCGCAATTTTGTTGGTGTTTCGTGAGAGGGTTTATCATTGAGTAATACATTTGGAATTTTGTCTGCTATGTCAGTTGCCTGAAACCCAATTTATTTTCCATTCGTTTTCTGTTATATCATCTTCAGGAACACTTTCCACTTCTACATGTCATCATCCTTTGACTTCATCCGTCTCGCATTGCAAGTTACAAATTCCTGTCTTAGTCGCTATTTGTTCTAATACCGGTATTTTTTTTTATTAAAGATGTCGGGCCGAGAATATCGGCCTAAGGAAGGAATGAAGCAATCATCAGCAAGTTCCAGGATTCAAGCAAGAAGAGAATACCAAAAAAGTTGGTTAAAGTACCGTCGCATTAGAAGCAGGGAAGTAACAACTAATCCTGATGTGGACACTTCTGCAGAAGCACCCGCATCATCAGTTGTCAGTAATGAAGATCGAAGACCTGCAGAATGTGCAACTACATTAACACGTTTTATTGCACCGGTTGAAGATGTAGTGGATCCTGAGGAAGCCGTAGACAGGCAGGTTCAGGCAGAGTGCTCTACAGATTCCCGTGACCTGGATGAATCAATGTCCATTGAAATTGCAAGCACTCATGTATTTGGAGATGTTAAAACATGGACATGGGATGACATAGATAATCACCAGGTAGTATCATCCGATTCCGATGATGCTGAAATTGACGACAGAAAAATTAGTAGCAGAGTTTCACAAACATGGTCACATGATGAATTGGCCTAAAAGTGCTAAAACACTTTTAAAGACTCCTAGGGTTATGCAAATCACGGAGAAGTCTGGAATGGAGTATATCTACATTGGTCTTAAAGAAGAGCTGGTTCGCATTTTTGCGAATGTCCCCAGTAAGACGATAGACCAGATGACTACTGTGGAGCTGTCATTGAATATTGATGGCTTACCTTTATTCAAGTCCTCATCCAAATCTTTATGGCCAATATTATGTGCTGTGCACCTACAAAAGACTGTAGTATTTCCTGTGGCTCTGAGTTTGGGTGTCTCAAAACCAAAGAATCTTGATTTCCTTGTTGAAATGATAGAAGAACTCCAATTGTTGATGAGGGATGGAATAGCATTCAAAGGCAATAACTGCAAGGTCAAATTAAGGTGTGTGGTGTGTGATGCGCCTGCCAAAGCACTTGTTAAGGCCATTCATCCGTACAATGGTTATCATGGCTGTGATCGTTGTACTCAAAAAGGAGAATGGCATGGAAGAGTAACGTATCAAGAAATTGATAATCTTCAGCTTCGGACGGACCTCTCCTTTAGATGTAAACGGCAAGAAAAGCATCACACTGGTGATAGTCCCTTCTGTGACTTGCCTATTGATATGATTTCATCCTTCCCCATAGATTATATGCATTGCATATGTTTAGGGGTCACAAAACGACTTCTTCTGTTGTGGATTAGAGGGAAAAAGGAGTTCAAATTATCTCCCCACCAGGTTAATGAAGTTAGCCAAAGACTTCTTGCTTTCCAGACCTTCATTCCAAAAGTGTTTGCAAGAAAGCCAAGAAGTCTTCGTGAAGTAGATAGATGGAAGGCTACAGAATTTCGCAACTTTGTTCTGTACTATGGCAAAATTGCCTTGAAAGGTATTTTGCCTAAGGAAAGATACGATCACTTTCTTTCCTTATCTACAGCAGTGTGCTTTCTGGTAAATCCTAACTTAGCCCAGGAATTCATTGAATACTCGCAGAAACTGCTTGTGTATTTTGTCAAGAAGAGTGTGGAGTTGTATGGGCAAGAAATTGCTGTATACAATATCCATAGCTTGCTTCACATTCATGAGGATGTTGAGGTTCATGGATGCCTTGACAATTTCAGCGCCTTTTGCTTTGAAAACTACATGCAAAGGCTGAAGAAAATGGTGCACAGTGGCAAGAGACCCATCATTCAAATAGCCAAGCGACTGCAAGAGTTTAAGCAAATAGCAGCAAAACCAACATCACAGGACGTGTATTCCCATGTCTCGTGTAAGCGTCCCAACAATGCTTATATCTATAAAGGTAGCTGTTGTGAAATCTTGAGTAACAAGGCAAAACAAGATGAACATGGTCCTTTAATACTATGTCGGATTTACAATAAAGCAAGGGCTCTTTTTGAAAATCCATGCGACTCAAGTGCAATAGGTGCATTTGTGGTTAAGCTAAAGGAATGCTCAACCAAATATGTTCAACAAAAGGAACTTAGCCAGCAAGCTATCATGATTATCATGGAACCGAATAAAGCTTGTTTCCTTGCCATTCTACATAACTTTGACAATGTGTAGAACTATATCGTGGATTGGTGAATGAGGACAGTATAATGACACATATGTTTAAGTGGTTGTGAGTGATGTATTTGTGGCTACTAACAATAACTAGCTCATGAATTAACACTTGTGGATAAAACCCACATTTTATTAGGTATATACTGTATTCAACTTCTTGCAATTCCCTCAAGATTAACAAATAGAGTTGCTATTTTCAACCCAATTATTCTCATCGATCCTATACACACATCAATGCCATTTAACCTGTCCAGTACCGCCCTATGGGAATAAAATGATATGCTCTATACCGCACTAGGGAAAAAAAATGTGCTAAAATAGTTCAAAACCATGCAAAAACCAAGGAAAAGTGTGTCCTTGTACTTTCCGTGCCATTCAAAAACACTGAGTTTGTACGTAATTTGCCAACGCGTTCATGGTATCACGATGTTGTTTGTTTGAACGCGCGAGGCGCCTTGACAGTACTTGACGGGTTAAGCCTACTACTAATATCCAAATTGTCTCAATATCTAAGAGTTCCGAAATGAGGGTTCTGCTTTTTATAGCAGATCCACATACTGTACATCTCACCGTCCCAATTTAATTTTCTTCCATTTGCATTGGGCAGGTTTTGTTAGCATGCACCAATACACTTATATCACAAGTAATATATAACCTCGCTATTAGTCTTAGTGAGAGCCCTTGTTGTGATCTGTAATGGAACATATTTCATTCACTTTCCACTCTGCGACTAACCAGGCCTCAGCCATGTCATCAGCAGCAATCATGACGCCCAAGAACAATATGTATTCACACATTCCAGGTATACTTCCCCAAACCAATACCACCAGATGAACCTGGCATCTCAAAGACACTTACTTATGGCACACCCTCAGTCAACGGCCCACAACATGGGGCACCCCATACCACCAAACCTCTCATACACCCATTGCTGGGATATATAGTGACCCCCCCTCACAAACGGGGCAAGGGAAACCACCGCTCTTTTCTGTGGCTCCGCCGTCCCTTACCATTATGTATTGTGCCCTGCTAGAGCTCATCCTTGATCCTCTTCTGCCACTTTCCCGTCACTCCAGGAACATCGTCCCATCCCCAGCTGCACAGACAGCAAAGAGGACCAGGTCACCTGCGCAGTGCAGCTTCTCAAGCAGAACCAACACAAATTCCCCCGAATGTCGCCAACATGACCAGGACAGACATGAAAGTCACCTCACCCGTACAGTGTAGTGTCTCGGGCCGACTCGACCAAAACACCCCTAACATCCCACCCAAGACCAGGACAAACATGAATGCGCCCAGGACTGAACCCTAGTGCATTCCAAATCAGTTTTCAAGAACTCTTCTCAAATTCCCACTCGCAACCACGACCATAAAGGGCTATCTCCAAATCTACGAAGACAGAATCGGTCAACCAGACTCCGAATTGCTGAGCCAAACAGTCCTAGAAACAACAAAAGCTCCTCTCTTATTACCACACACACTCGAATTATACCCTCTGATAGGCTCACAAACTTTTAAGAATTAGGTGTAGCATTTAGAGTTTTTTGTAACTGGCTTAATCTACACAACAATATATGCCCACCAAAACAATCACCACCATACTCCCCTATACAAACACACACTATGGCACCCACCAGCTGCTCCATCAAGAGGCCCCCAAAACAATCACCACCATACTCCCCTATACAAACACACACACTCACACACTATGGCACCCACCAGCTGCTCCATCAAGAGGCCCCCCATATCATCCTAGCAGTGCGTCTCCAGCAGGTGTCCAACGAATTGTTCTGAATTCTGCACTAATAGGAGAGGACATCAACGATCTGGTGTATGGATCCTGCAGTCAAGAATTGTACAATCCTCTCAAGGTACAAAACTCTTGAATATTATGTTATGCATGAAGTATGTTACTTATCATGCACCAGCCGACTAAAATACCGTACTCCTCATAATATGCCAGATGCTTGCAAATGGTCTTGAAATTTCCTAATTTCTAATTTTATCCATACAATATTTGTTCATATAATGGTGTGCTTGATTTTGCATGTAAATCATATATACTGTATATTAAAGATGGTACTGTTAGTATTTGAATTGACTGCATCTATTATTTTATATTGGTATCTGTTTTTGGTGGGAGTCTTTTTATCACTGTTTAACTAATGCTTTTCTGCATATTATCATGACCTCTCCAAACCTTGTGAAATGATTATTGATAGTCTCATAGTGATGGGTGTCTTAAAAGTAAGATTGTTATTTGACAATGAACCACAAAAATGACCATAGGAAATTGACTCAATCACAGTAACTGGGATGACAACTGTGTAATACTGTCATGCATCTATTATTGTTAACATTGCATGTGTCTGTGCCACCACTGAAAACATGCATGAGTGATAATTATTAAACAGAGTGATTCCATTCCAATTTTAAGTGTAATTATTGTTATTTGTAAAGTACTATATATTTTATGGCTGATAGTATATAGGCTAATACCTTATTGCTAATTTCTTTTAATTCATGGACGTTCATGTGTGGAACACCTTCATGACAATGGTGGTTAAAAGCATTGCAAACAACAACTCAGTGTGTAAAAGATCACAGATTATACATTTTGCTGAGTACATGGCCCCTTTACACATACACAACTTATTGTTTCAACTGTCCACGAATTTAACAAAAATTAAGTTGGAGGATTGCAAAATTGGTGTCATTCTGTACCACAAACGTCTGTTCTAATATACATCCAAATGTGCAAATGTACAACATATTTTGTCAGAACAGGAGGCAGTCAGGATCAAATAAGTACAGTGCTCCCCCAGTATATGCTGTAATATGGCCTGCAAAATTGGCCACATTTAGCCAATTCGCATATTGTAGAGTAAATAATCAATGGGAATATATGCTTTTGGTCAGATTTTTCCTACAAACTAACCACTTTTTATCTTGGCGTACACCCGATAACCTAAACAGTATTCATTTTTGAAAGATACTTAAGAACTACCAAATTATACAAAAAATATAACTAAATTTTCCTTAGCTAGAGGACTGTTGGCCTTGATGGATGGGTAGAGGGAGGATAACCGATGCACGGAGCCTCCATCTATTGAGCCGCATCAGCTGGTCACATTTTCATTGGGCGGCCCGCCCTCAAATTTTGTAGGAACTGACCAAGAAATTTGATGCGCACATTCAGAATCTTTAAATACATAATTTCGTATTTGGGAAACATACTGTATCAGTATTGTATTGATTGTAATGGGGAAAAGGCCTGCATACATGTATGAATCTATAAATTTGGAAGAAACATATGGTGCATGGCATAACATATAAATCATTTTTGCATTGCATTTAACTTTTTCAAGCTCTGACGCTTTTTAGCTGTTTATTTTTGGCTATCATTAGATTGTATGCGGCTTATGAAATTTCAGATCTGTCGGTGTTAACAGGGTAAAGACTATCTTGATCAACCACACATCGTTCCTAATCTGAATAAAAAGTTTTACTAATTGCCAGAAAACACAGAAGTGCGTCATGGATCCTCCAAGGGTTAGGTTGTTTTCTAACAAAAAATACTATCCTGTGTAACAAAGCATGTGTATGGTGTACATGTACAGTATGTGTATGATGAAATGAATACCTGAAATAATTCATATCTTTAGAATAATTCTTATCTCTCATTTGCATGCATTAACTGCAAATTCTTCAACATGAAGTTACTTCAATTAATCACTTATATGTAATTTTGAAGAGATAATAGTGAAGCTTTTCCCACAAGAACTTTTGCATTTTTTTTTTACATGAAATTACACAGGAGAGTAAGCGACAGAATCATGTTCAATATTTGCAATTCTGTATGTAAAATTAATAGTATTTATAAATTTCTTATTGTACTTACAGATGGACCGCTACGTAATAGTGAACTTTAAGAATGAGGGCTCCGTGGGCATAGTGTGCTCAGGTTGGATTGATGAAGATGCAAATGTAAGTATGTAATTATAATGGATGATCATTATTTGCTTATACAATATCACTGATTGTAGTAGGAGCAGTAAGAGCTAAAAAAATACTGATATCCTCTTCTAAATTACAGATGTCTGATCGAACATTCATATGGAATCAGTACACAGCTTAAGTAAATTTTGAAAGTTAGCTTAACGCCTAAGTTTCGCAGCTTTGATATTTGTAAAAGCCTGCCATGCGTAGGTATTTTAATTTAGACTGACGACAATTGTCATTTAGCCATATATATTATTAATACTTATTATTATTTATGATGTGACATTGTAATGTTGATATCGGTAATCATGATGGTCATAGTAGTAGTTATAGTGTTGCTAGTAATACTGAAAGTTGTAGTAATGATGATACAGTAGTACTGATTTAGAAGTTGGTAGTAACAATGATAAGGTGATTGTTGTCGACTTGTCGTTCCATAAGCTGCCGGGCCGAACAGCCCATAGTCCTTAAGGATAGTCATGGCTCGTGGGTTTCCCACAGGGCTCTCAAGGATTGTAGACTTTGTTGTTCGCATAGTGATTGTGGGAAATAGTCTTCTGTGCTGTGTAACATCTTGTGCATGTGTCGACGACAGGCTTCCAGTCTCTTCTGATAGCTCAGAAGGGTTGGGTGGTGCCAACATCTCAACCTAGCTAGGTTGACTTTCGAGGAAGGTATGGTTCGGTAGGTTGTACTTGCAGCTTGATAGGTTGATTGTATTGATGATGATGGTGATGAATATAATTGTGGGGTAATAGTACAATATATCTTATGTCTGGCTAGTGGCCGTATTATGCACCCGTTTGAGGTGCTTTTGCTCTGTTTATTGGGCGACTTTGGAACTGTTGAGTTTACCGTGTCCAATCCAATTTGTGTATAAGTAAAGAACATATAGTCATGACTGTACCTCATGCTAGAAAAAAGTTATTTTAAAATATTTATAGATGTAATATGCATGGTTAAGCACATGTTCTGTTTCATGCCTAATTGTCACCTTTGTCAGTATATTGCATGGAGTTGAATAGGTTGTAGATAAGAATTTATTAACTCGTACCTCAAGCTGAATATGTAGTTGCTCTAGTAAGGTGTAATGGTTTGAAAAATATGGCCACTTGTATTTTCAATTGTTATGCCTGAGTATATACATTCTCTTTCCAGGGAACGATTAGTTATTGGCCCATGGACCTTATGAAAGGGTCCGCTCTAGAGCAAAGAAAATGGAGGTTCCGGATAAGGCTATGTGGTCCACGCATCCTGTCAAGGTGCTTTCCAGTACCGGTATGTATATTAAAACATGAATGTCTTAGCCTACAGTAATACAATTTGGTATTTTTAATAGAAGCACCAAAGCTTTATATAAAGCAACATTAAAACCAGCGAAAAACATTTTAGTATGTAAATGGTAAATTGTATGTTCTACACTTTTAAGTAGCCTTTGGTTTTTATCAATTTGTATAATTATATTAAAAACAAATTCTACTTCAACTAGTTTTCCTTGTGTAAGGAAGATGAATTTTGGGTAAACTAATTTCGAAGCGTGGCGAAATACATGAACATGTTTGATGTTTGTTTAGTGGATACTTATTGCAGTTCCACTAGCATTTGTTTTTTATAAAGTAATTTATATATATTTTTTAGAAAATACATCTTCATACTAGAGAGGTACTATAATAGACTATAAAGACAATTGCCTAAAATTTTAAGACCGAGTGATCCACACATATTTGCAGTTTCAGTCCTTTGTCCTAATGGCACCGTTTGGCTGCCTCACTGTCAAGTTCTTGGATTGCAGATTGCCACATTATAGTCCGATCCAAAGTCTTCCTCGGTCCATTCCTTGGTGCAGCTCCCTCCACAGTCACAGACCTGCATCTTTTCACCCAGTTTTGTTCATCCATTCTCTCCACATGCCCATGTGGAGAGTATCCTTGTTGAAGACAACTGCACATTCCCAGTCCGGGAATAGCAATAATAATATACCTAAATTCGTAGAAATGTGGCATAACACTGAATTTTACTCAAAAGAAAAACTTTGTTGAACTGCAGCAGGACCTTTTCAGTAAGTTGGAGGAAGCAGCCTTGTTGACAGTAGTGCGGATATGTTGGTGAACCTTCAATGACATGGTCAATCAGCAACCCTAAATCTGTGGCAGATTCAACAAACAGGTAGTGAAAATATCGTCCCAGGTCGGGTGGGGTACCTTGACAGAACTTTGCATAATAGCGACATAATTCAGGACAGAAGTAGGTGATCTAGCTATTATTAGGTATATTTTCAAGTCATCAGCAAATATTTTGAAATTACATCGGAAGCCATTAGCCACAAACTTAATATATATGAGAAACAGAATCGGTCCCAAAACAGATCCCTGGAGTACTCTACTGTTCACCCCTACAGGAGCGCTGGTTAGGTTACATAATTCCCATTCATTGCTCTCTACCACTCCTATAAATGTGTCTAAACCCCCTCCTCGTCCCTCCCTTTTCCCCCCTCAATAATCAGGTATTTTTCCTATTATTTCCGATATTTATTGAGTATTTTCGTCTGGGAACGAGCGAGAGGAGGAGGAAGTGAGTCTGCAACCATCGGAGCCAGTATGAGCTCAACCCAAACTCGCCAGTGCCACATAAAATGGGACAGAGGGAGGGTGTCTCTCTCTCGTCGGCTGGGCTGATATTACGATCGCGGGGATATAATATACGATTTTCACCAGCCAATTGCTGTTACCACTTGTTTTATTGCTTTCCCATGTTCATATGTTCATATTAAAAGTAAAATAGGCACTTATATATAAGTATTATTTATCTATATACTATGTTGATGATTTTCGTCAGGAAAGAACCAAAAAAGGTTCGCATGGCGGGACGTTTCAAATACCCCCTTATGCGCACTTGCTGGGTAAAAAGCCTTTAAAATGCTTGTAACTTGCTGTACATTGCCTGGACGTATAAGTACGTTCCCCGCAGCGTATGGGTTAAAGCGACCAGGACTCCCCGCAGCGTATGGGTTAAAGCGACCAGGACTCCCCGCAGCGTATGGGTTAAAGCGACCAGGACTCCCCACAGCGTATGGGTTAAAGTGACCAGGACTGGAGCCTCTTGCGAGAACCTCAGTCCGTTATGTGTGTGCTTCATTAAACTTTGTAAGTGGCTACTTTGGCAGGTGTATTTGGCACTAGAAGGCTTTTTCGGGCTCTTATTAACTCCCTCATACCGTTGAACACAGAGGAAAGAATATACAGAGTGTCAACTCTTGTGAGGGATTCTGAAATCAAGATATTATGACCTTGCTTGGTCAATAGATGTCATCGACTAATATACATAATAAATGTATCATTGAATTATTATAAATGTTTAAAGGCAGTTGCAATGGTGTACAGTAGCCTACACTGGAGTAGGTGTAATTATTGACCATAATTATCAATAAGGGTTATTATCTGAGACCAACTTCTTACGAATCTGCATGTAAGAGCTGTGTGTGATTAGGTTACTGCAAAATGTTAACTTATTCGGACAGAGAGGTCAGAGGAAATATAGTTAAATATATTAAGTTAAACCTACGTTATTGTGCATTACAGCCACCTTCATGTATAAATGTGTGAAACATTTATGTGCCACATTCTCAGTGAGACTTTTGGTTATCAAACATTATGAAAACTAGACACACCATACAAAGACAGAGGATAGTAATGTGCACCCTAAATCTGCTGTTCAAAATACTTGCATAGTTACCTAAAGGGTGGTGCAGATAACCCATAATATTATCATAGTTACCCTACATTACCCATTATCTTATCAACTAGCTTCCCAATAGATAGCGTGCATGTAATGCTTTCACAATTATAGCGCGGAGTTAATACTCCGTATATTTGTTCTTCGTGCTGGCAGCTGGTGGCCCTTTTGGTGGGTCTGTGGATCAAGTTCAACCAGCCACTACAGTCGGCGTCTAGCTGTGATAGTGGGAGGGTGTGTGTCATCGCTCTTGTTGGGCACAGTTCTTGACTGAACCTCGTGGAGATACTTCAATTATAATGAGGGTGTTACTCTCCTTCACTCTAGGTAATGTCATATACTTTATGTTGTTATAATCATAATGATTATTATTCCATTTTTTGTTATCTGTTTTATACTATATAGCACTTTCAGAGAAAATACTCCTTTTTGTTATTTGTTTTACATAACCCTTTCAGAGTAAGCACGTCTTGGAGGCCGTATAGATATTTTCTTATAGATCCGTATCTCCACCTGTCTTAATAATTCCTCTCTCATATGTACAGTGGGGGGATACAATATTGGCACACCCTCACTTTAATTTCAAACATAATATGAATGTCGTCTTCAAACATGTCAATACAGTTTCACCCAAATAGTTTGATCGGATGTGATTTAATCCCCGTTCAAACAGATGATAAAACTAAATAAAATTATGTCATAGTAGTGAAAGTGATCCGTAACTTTTGATCGCTACTGTACTTAAGGTGACACATACACATATGACCAAATTAGCATACACACACACACACACACACACACACAATAACACACAAACACACACACACACACATACTGTACACTAGAAACACCATCAACGGTTCGCGTGTAAACCTTGATGATAACTATAGTCCGTTCCATCGAGGTTGGCCAAAAATCGTAACTTCTAAACTCTGTATCTCAAAAAGGGTTAGAGCAAATGAGCTGTCAATTTATACACACATTCTCCAGCCAAGTCTTCTTATTTGGTAGACATATTAGTTCGATTACTCTAGTCCTTTTTGAGTTATGAGAGGTTAAAAGTTACGATTTCTACCCAACCTAGAATGAAGGGTTTTCATCAGGAACAATTCGAGGTGCTACGTTTCATTGGCTGCGCTGCTGACTGACTCATTTCGTGCTTTTCGGATTTTGTTGTCCCTCTGTTGCCCCGTGTCTCTGTTTTTGGTTCCCTATTGCTACCTATGTATTTGTCTCTCTACTAACAGCTATTCATTACAGTACTGTCTCGGGTTACTGTAAATCTCTCTTCATAAATCGCTCCTTCTGTATGTCTTTACGTTCCGTGTGTTGGTGTTTTTTCCGCTGTAAAAGTCTTACATAATTACAAAATTTGTTTTGGGAGGAAGATAATATGTTCACGAGCAAATAATTATTATGGAAGTTGACCGGATATATTACACATGCAACCAGACACCTTTGGACATAGGCCTGAAGCGTATAGCATCAACTGCACAACATGATAATTATTCCAGGAGGTATTTTCCAGATTTTGCCCTTAGCATATTTTGAATACAATTCATAAAATATACATTTATTGGAACAGAGAGAGTAGTTTGTATGGCGTGTGGGTGGCCTGTGTAGGGGTGCACTGAAACCAAGTACTGTGCATCCCAATAATATATATGGAATTAATTACTAAAGAGATGTTGTGGCTATAGTGACTTAGATCATACCTCTAAAATTGTCTCGACAAGTATCTGGTCTCCAATCCTCAACTGATAATGCTTATATCTGAATAATTCGCTACCTATTGTTCTTTCAGATTAAACAGAAACGTATCTCGCCTGGTAGGTGGATATGGGTATACAGTTGAGAGAGGTATCCTCACCAGGGTTCGAACCCGCTCCCCTCAAGTATATTTGAGAGTCAGACTCCATAACCACTCGGCCATGAGCGGATAA
>JARFOF010226174.1:0-41920 GCA_031763525.1 Pagurus beringanus
AAATTGAGTTTTAGCCACACACCCTTTCATTCACCCTCTCTCTCTCTCAACTTAGATAGAATCTGGTGGTAACATGGCCTAGGTGACCATTCTTAAGGGGGTAAAATTGAGTTTTAGCCACACACCCTTTCATTCACCCTCTCTCTCTCTCAACTTAGATAGAATCTGGTGGTAACATGGTCTAGGTGACCATTCTTAAGGGGGTAAAATTGAGTTTTAGCCACACACCCTTTCATCTCTCTCTCTCCCCTCGCACTCAACCCCAATATCAAAAACATATTCCATCCTTTTAATACACACCCAAATATAAGAAATGAAACCAGCATAACATGTTCATTGTTTTATTTGTCGAAGATACAGTTTCGTGATATCACAAGTATGCTGTATGAGATTATTCACAATATGTTTGGTAGCCTCAGTTTTAGCGGTATATAGTTTATTCATGGTGTCTTGCCCACATTCTAAACCCATGTCACAGAAGGTGGTCAATATAGCATTGATAATTTTTTGGTTGGTACGAATAGTATGTTTCGCTTCATGGAGTTCAGAAAGTATATCCCCAACACCAACATTACCTACTTCGTGTATGAATTTAAACGAAGTTTCATCCATTTCGGTCGTATCCTTTTTTTTCGGATCCTTTTCGGTTGGCATACACTTCTCATACACAGCAAGCACCTCTCGTTTGAGAATATTCGCCTTGTTAGCGATCTCCTTAAACGTATCTACAGTCTTTTCGTAATCGGCGATGGCACCATTGGCCACATTGTTGGCCTGCATGCGAACCTTATTCTGGTTGATATTCTTCGACCCTAGAATTTGGGTTATGGCGTTACTGTGCTCTTGATAAACGGAGTTGGTGGAATGGGAAGCAAAGACTTTGGTGGTCATCTTGAGATTATTGGTACCGCAACATTTGAGTTGATTTTTCATCTGTGAGGTTGCGGTTTCGTGCTTGTGTAGCAACTCGCTAGCCTTCAATTCAAGATTCATCGACGTGTTATTGTTGTCGGATATGGTAGGGTTTAGGGGTAGAGAATACGGAGACGACACCAGAGAACCTTCAGCTCTTTTATTGGCCGTGTATCCATTGCCACCCACCGACAACATGTTGAAATTGGATGGATTATGGGACACCCCTTTCACATTATAGTGTAGCAAGTTGGTGTTCACAGTCCCCAATATGCGGAAACCACATTTTCGCTGTGGTTGGTCCATCGCATTAACCTTCTCCTTCATTAACCTTTCCTGTTTTTCATTCAGGGCCTTTCCTTCGTCCGTGTTGTGGTAATGTCTCGGTTTGGGAGGCGGAGGATTGGGTATCGTAACTCCTTTAGTGGATTGGTGGAAGTGGGTGATGATACTGGTACAGTCTTCCATGACAGCTATGGGTTGGGAGATAATTCTCATGACGGGTAAGGTTTCCATACCCAATTGTTCCCTGATGGTGGTCAGACAATCACTGGTACACTGCATCAAATCTTCCTTCTCGTCGGGTAAGATGTTGACATTATCGACCAAGACCTTACACGAATCTTGGAGGTTGGTGATGTTGTTTAGGTAGTGATGGCAAGCCTCTTCGTGCACACACATCTTTAGGCAAGGAACCTTATTAGATCGCTGGGCAAACTTACTGGTATTGACCAAAATGTCAGTGAATGTCGCTAGCGCTTCATCAGGTACGAGATACTCCATTATGGCATTGAGTGTGGGCGAATCATACAGCCGCGTAATTTCCTCAAAGACTTCCTGTCCTTGGAAAATAGTCAACGCTTTAGTCTTCATGGCCACCTTAGCGGCAGCGACAAGTTTAGTCTCATGCCCTCTGACCGAATATATCTCCTTAAAATAGGTCTTCAACAGTTGCTGTTGGTTGTCGTCTTTGAGGTTGGCCGCCACTCTCGCCCTATATTTCTTAACGCATTCACAAGACTTAAAGTTTGGTGGCTTGATGGGAATCATTGTCTCGCTGTCCACTTTCAACAAAACACCCACCATCTCGCCGGGAAGGTGACCCGCTATCGATCGAACCCCCTCACACTTTAGGTCTTCCGATAATATGTTAATCTTGTTTTGTTTGTCGAGACGGGTGTAGGTTTGGCATTCTTCAATAGTCGACTCGCTATGATTGATAGAGTTAATAAAGTCCATGCATATCGTTTTTGTTCGGGTGGTCGACTTATCGCTGGGCAGACATTTCTTGATGGAAGGGGTGAGGGCTTTCCTCACCACATCCAAACATCCGCAAGTCTCATCTTCTGCAAGAATACCGTCGTTCATACCATCCTCGGTTTGCAATTTTGTCATTTGCAGTTCTTTTCGGATAGTGGCCATAACACTCAAAAAAACTTCGTTGGCATCTCCCTCGGTGGAGGGTAGGAGAGGTTTGTCGTCGGAAACTGGAGCTGATGGGGTCGTCTTCCCTGCCGATACATCTCCATCGGGTAGGAGAGGTTTGTCGTCGGAAACTGGAGCTGATGGGGTCGTCTTCCCTGCCGATACATCTCCATCGATGGAGGCGGATATCGCTAGGGCACCAACATCTTTCTCCATTGAATCTGGGAGGGTAGGTTCCTTTATTATTGAAGTTTCTGGTAGTTCTTGGGTGATAGACTCCATATTTGCTGTACCAGGCGATGGCTCGCGTACAATACTAGTCGCCCCAATGTTGCCCCGAATATCCATGTTTTTACTTAACGGAAATCTTCAAAATTTATAACAATTTTAATCTACATTTCGGGATCATAAGAGCAAAATCACCTTTAGATATTCGAGACCGTCCATCCTGAGCACATCGTCTGCGCATTTTAACTTTGGTTTGTCGGTGCTATTCGTCCACGAAACCGCGTAGCAGTTGGCGTGTGTCTTGCTCACCGAGAGATTGTGGAATAGACAGCATGCTTTCGCGGATCCCTTTCTCAGATATGTGTAATTCAACTTGACGCCACCACCCAGTGTATTTCCGTCGATAAACCTAAGCAGGCTAACGTCGGTACTCTCCAATTCGTACTCCGAAATCGCTGTAGCGTAGGATAGGGGCGAAATACTGTCGTTGTTGGTCGCCTGTTGTAAGCCCTGCTTTTGTAATTTATTAGGGTGGCACACTCTACAATATTCGGCCAACTGTTTATCGAATTGTGTCTCGGTCGCCAACATTACACGCTTGTACAAGGCACACACTCCTTCGACGGTCAACTCCATCGACCGGGGCAGCTTCTTGTTGTCGTTGCATTCACCCGCCGCCGCCGAATTCTGTCGCATGATGAAGGTGGCCGATGTGGTGTTAGCACCCAACCTCGGCAATTTCTTTTTCGGAAGGGGTGGGGGGCCACTAATAGTATTATAGGTTTTTTGTAAGGCCATGATGTTCAGACTTGTGACGTGGTCGGCCATCTCGGTGTGGGAGGTGTACTCTGTCCTAGGTCCAGATTAACAATGTCGAAATTGTCCTCTAGACAAACCTTATATCTTATATTACTTTTCAGTTGCGATTTTGCCTCTCTCGACAATGTGATTATGTAATTGAATGGGATCGTGGTCACAATATCACCGGCCAGCAGATAACCACAGAGAAATTTGTCAAAGTTGGGTACATCCCCACCATGCGTCACGGCGTCGACCATTATCGAACAACCGATCCGCTTCTCCACTAGCCCAACCCCTAACAAGAATTCGTCTTCCATGACCACCAACAGTCTATGTACGAAATCTGGTTGCGACAAAAGCGGATTGGTCAACGAGTCTTTGGCCAAGACGGTGACAATTCTACGACGACCAAACTCGTACGGCATAAATGAACCGACAAAGTCTATCGAGGCTGAGACCATCACCAAGAACCTATTGATACTGTCGGTATCCCAACAACAATGGGGTGGTGTCTCGAAGGTAAAGTAGTGAACCATCTGGGGGGTCGCCTTGGTAGCCTCTAGCGTGTTCAGTCTGGTGGCCAAGTAGAATTTTAAGTTGGGTGGCGGTTTCTTGGTAATAGTTTCTTCGGCACCTCCAAAGCGACTCTCAGCCAAGAGAATAACTCTGATAAAATAGGTCGGAAAGAGCTGGGCCAGTTCGCTCAAAGTTTGGAGATAAAGTAAGATGTTGCGTCGGTAAAGTAGGAATAGTGGTGTAGCCTCGGATAATCCACAGTTCTCTAACACTCTTCGCCTGGCGGTCAACATATACCATCGCAGGAGCTGCGCAACTTGGGAGCAGACACACAATTGACGACTGGAGAAGTAATTATCGTCGTCACAACCGTAACACCGTCTCCGGTAATGTTCGTATATGAGGTATCCCGCCAATACCACATTACCGGCACTACTGCCCACAAAATTTAGAGAATCGCCTTCCTTTAGAGCGTTCACCAAAGCTCTGTATTTGGTGATATTGCTAGGGGAGAACCAGTCGACATCCAAAATTCTAGCACCACCGTAACCTATCTCAATGGTGTGTACGCGAGGGGTGGATTGCCCCAAATCACCCAACACCAGGTCTAGCGTAACTCCTAGTACATCCATGGTGTATATATAGGGGGACAATATTGGGGTAGACGACATTCGCTCCTCAACCACCACCCCTCAACAAAATATCATCACCATCATGGCGGCTAATATTGACAATGTTGTCATAGTATCGGTGAACGTGACCGCCATAACCTACGGTGTCGGAGCCAACACCCCCTCACAGTGTGATTGGGAAACGGCAGCCCTCGTCTTGAAGCGGTTACATTCTCTATTGAACTATGTTTGTCGGCAAGTCACCAAGTATCACATGGTAGTATACTGTGGTGACGCTAACGAGCAAAGTTTCGATGCGGTACACGGAACCTTCAACACCAATGACGGTGACGACAATGAGAATAAGTTGAGCCCCACCAGGTACCTGGATGTTCTCATGAAAACACTTTCGTCACAAATACTCGGGGATGCTGTGAGAGAAGATGGCATTCTCACTATTTGGAAATCTCAGTCATTCAAGATATTGGCCTTGATCGAAAAACACATACTACAACAATATAAGAACACCGGGTTACCCATAGTCTTGCTCAACTTTGGGGGAGACAACCACCCCGTAACGACGATCAAGGAAAGCCGTTACAGCTTCAGGTGTCATGAAAAGAGTTTTGCGCACCAACATACATCCTATCCCTCAAAATTTGTGCCAGACACGACTGAAGCACTAAGGCAAATCCCAAATCTCACCATCCTCAACCTCCTCTATCGTAACGACACCTATGTGCAGGCGTTCCGAGATGTGGCCAACCATGATAAACCCAACTTCGTCTGTGTGTATAGTGTGAATGGGAGGATGAGTCTCGAAAATTTTTGGGTAAACCTTGTCGCCACCAACCCAATGCACGCTACCCATTCTTATCTGATCAGTGAAGATTTGGCCCACAGAGTGGTGGACTCGTTAGTGAGGGGGGCCGATGAAGGAGTAATGAGAGCCACCAACAACGTTCTAAGCACCTTGGTACTGGCAAAGGGAACCATGATGCCGATGATGACACTTATGATGTCTGACGTTTCAGCCCCCGAAACGGACACAATCTCACCCAATATATTCAAAGATTTGTCGAAGGCTGCTTTATTAGAGCTAGACCGACACGTCTTCCCCACTGATCAGAAGAAGGATTCGATGATCATGACCACTATGCAGAATAGTTGGTTGGGAAAACACTATCAGGATAGCGTAAGGAGTGTATATGAATTGTGAGCGCGACGCGAGATCAACCCCCCCCCCCCCACCACCACCACCACCGGCCAGCCGTTGTCATCGTCTCATGTAAAAAATCTTGTGATCCCTTCCAATGCAATGCAAGCCACCCCTTATCGCAGAAGTCTTGGTCAGTGACAACTTTTCTGAGAGACCCATGATGTTACGATGGGATTATGGGTCTCGAAGAGTTTTGGGTAAACCTTGTCCCCGCCAACTTAATCCACGCCACCCATTTTCACCTGATTGCCTAAGACTTGGCCCATAGCTTTATAAAGGGGGCCAGTATTGTGGGAGGGGACCATTCTTTCAGTCACTCCCCAACCACCAACAACATGGCTAGTAGTGGCAATATTGTCGTCGTCTTGGTGGATGCGAATGATAGAGTCTACCAGCTCAACCCCTCACAGCATAATTTTGAAACGGCAGCCATCACCTTGAGGAGGTTGTATTCTCTATTGAACCACGCTTGCCAACAAGCCACAACGTATCACATAATATTGTACTGCGGTGACGCTGAAGGGGCAAGTTTGGATGCGGTACATGGGACCTTCAACACCAATGACGAGAATGACAAGCTTAAAAAGGTGAGCCCCAAAACGTACATGGAAACTCTCATGAAAAATCTTTCACGCTCGACTGGGGATGCTGTGAGCGAAGATGGTCGTCCCGTGTGTTGGCCTTCTCATGCGTTAAAGATGTTGTTCTTCGTCAAAAAATACGTCCTACAACCATACAAGAACACCGGGGCACAAATAGTCTTGCTCAACTTTGGGGGGGATAACCACCCAACATTAGAGTTCACCGAAAAAGAGTACAGCTTTAGATGCGATGCTGGGAGTTTTGAGACCCAACCTTTAACCTACACCAACGGTTTTCTGGTAGATTTGAATATAGCACTGAGACCAACCAAAAATCTCACCATCCTCAACCTCCTCTCTCGTGAAGACGTCTATGGGCACGTCAAAGACTCATATCAAGAGTATATGTCAATGGTCCCGGCTGCTCTGCGGGTCCACGGTGTACTTATCTATGTTGTGGGGATAAGTAAACACTGGTTTCTTAAATGTAGATCCTTATAATTCCAGGGATAACAGGTTACAATGATAGAGGCACCTACAGAACCTTGTGGTGCCGCTCTATCTAAACATGGCTCCCAGCGCTCCAAGCGGTGGGACTGTGAATTACTTGGTTGCCAGATGGGCAGCAATCTGTTTTACAGTGATACATATATATTATAAAGAGGTGTTACATATAGATACTGGTGCACTTATTTATCATATACATACAAAGAGGACCCCCTCTTCACAATTGTTGGTAGCATGTATGGGATTATGGGTCTCGAAAAGTTTTGGGTAAACCTTGTGCCCGCCAACTTAATCCACGCCACCCATTTTCACCTGATTGTCGAAGACTTGGCCCACAGGGTGGTGGACTTGTTCGTGAGGGAGAACAAAGGCAAAACGAGAGTCAACAGTGATGTTCTACGACCCATGAAACTCGAATCGAGAAAGCCAATAAAGATGGCAATGATGAAGCCTGACGTGTCATCCAACCACACCCCCGAAACAGACCCACTCCTATCCAAGTTATTCGGACATTTGTCGAAGGACGCTTTACTGGCGATAGGACAACACATCTTCCCCGCTGCGCTGAAGATGGATGCGATGATCAAACAAACTATCGAAGAGAGCTGGTTGGGAAAATGCTACATGGCTAAATTAGAGGCTGTGTCAGGATAATGCGTTATCGAATGCAACAGTTACTCCCGCATGCTTATAAGGTGGCAGTTTTGTGTGGGGACAGATCATTCACTCACCAACCACCACCACCACCACCACCACCACCACCACCACAACCAAACATGGCCGGTACCTCCAGTGATAACATTGTCATCATCTCAGTTGATGTGAAAGAGTTGGTCTATTCAACCTTACACTCCAGAGTCTACCCGAGTCATTTGGATAAGGCAGCCATCACCGTGGGGAGGCTGAATGTGCTATTGGCTAATGTTCTCAAAAAGAATACCACGTATCACATAATATTACACTGTGGCTTTGACACTGTTAACGTTAAGGCAATACACGGAACTTTCATCACCAACAACGCCGACGACTTGGTCTACAAAAGGCTTCCCAGCGAGTACATGTACAGGCTCTTGCGTTCCTTGGAAGCTATCGTGGGTTATGATGTTGGTGTTAAAACTTGGTATTGTCAATCGTACCAGATATTATTTGTCATTAACAAACACATCCTACAACAATACAAGAATGCCAGAGTACCAATAGTTTTGCTCAACTTTGGGGCAGACAACCACCCACTCTGTGATATTACGGAATTACAATACAACTTTTATAGCAAAGGTAAGGTCTATACCCAAACAGACCAAAATCTTCATCATCACCAAGACATGAGGGAGCCACTCAGGAAAATCGAAACTCTCAAAATCTTCAACCTTTTAGTTTGTGACACATTGTGGTGGTATGCGAGCCGTGTCGCTTATGGTGAGGATTGGTTTGAGATGAGTTGTAGCATGTATGGGATTATGGGTCTCGAAGAGTTTTGGGTAAACCTTGTGCCCGCCAACATAATCCACGCCACCCATTTTCACCTGATTGCCGAAGTCTTGGCCCACAGGGTGGTGGGCTTGTTCGTGAGGGGGGACAAAGGCAAAACGCGAGTCAACAGCAACATTCTACGACCCATGAGATATGAGTTACCAAACACAGGAAAGATGGTGATAAAGGAAGTTGACCTATCAGTGGAGTCCCCTCACATTCCCGCAACCGACCAACCCCTATCAGAATTGTTTTGTCAGATGTCGAAGGATGCGCTAGTGGCGATCGGACAACAAGTCTTCCCCGATGTGCTGAAGGAGGATTTGACGATTGCCGCCACCATCAAAGATAGCTGGTTGGGAAAGACCTACATTGCCGCTGTAGCCAAGTATCAACAAAACTTAAAATGAGTGTGTGTGTGTGTGTGTGTGTGTGTATATGTTTGGGTTAAAAATAAAAGTTGATTGCCTCTTGTCTCGGTTTCTGTGGACTACCTTTATAGTTTAGAACTGGGTGCTGTGTGATATTCATAGTTGTATCGATTTCTACCCCATAGGCACTCCCAATACATGCCAGCATATGTGTCGTGGGCACTCTTATATTTGAGTTTGAGTTTTTCGCCAAACTTATTGAGACCCCAAGATTTTACGATCGAGTTAGCCCGACCCACATAGTTGTCGATCTCCACAGTACACTTTCTAAAGGCTAAAGGTAAGTTGCGGCCAGAGAATATCCACTGCGAATCGGGCACTTTAAGATTGGCAGGTTTGGTTTCCGTCTCGGGTCTTATGTGGGGATTCAAATTTAGCCTTTTGAAAGAGGCCAATATGGAGTATGGGTCCCTATTATCTATGCTGGCTTCCGGGACCACAAAGCCCGATACGCTACGATCATCTTTAACGCAGTCTAGTACGTTGATGGGATCTGTACCACCATATCTCACACAATCGTGTAGGGGGCCTGTGTAGACGCTATCCAATTCGTCATTGTGTACGTTCGAGTCTCCAAGTCGACAGTACGAGGTGGGGCACATGAGCTGTAACATGTTGATGGCTTTCTTGTCAGACTCGTCACTTATGTTAGTGTATACACTGAGACCCTCCGACATTTGCCAGGCAGCGTACGATCGGTATCGTCGACACAGAGACCCTTCTATAGTACTGATCGTATTACTCTCGAGTCGATAGGTATTCATGAAATTAGTATCCCAGTTGGAATAAGTGGCGCCTTGATCTACGCTAGGCCCGCTATTCTCATAGTAACATGATCGCCTTAGCGGCCTTAGTTTGTTGAAGTATTCCATAGATGATCTGAGTCTGCTGCCCCTAAATTTCCCCACCCCATTTAGTCTAAACTGACTGTGGTACATCTCGCCACCTCCCATCACATTACCCGATACCAGCCTCGAGTTTTTTA
Source organism: Pagurus beringanus (assembly GCA_031763525.1). NCBI lineage: Eukaryota > Metazoa > Arthropoda > Malacostraca > Decapoda > Paguridae > Pagurus > Pagurus beringanus. The sequence goes on from JARFOF010226174.1 coordinate 9,687, forward strand.
GTCCCTCCAATACAAAAACCTCTAGTTCACTCGGAGTTTCTGGGGTAGCCTTGGCACCCAATGTGTTGAGTATGGGCGAGATGTAAAAGGCGGACAGACTAAATGGAGTACTGGTGGGTTCACCCATAATGGGATCGGGTAGACTCGACCCAAACTCTGAATAGGTGAAGGGTATGGTGATAGTGTCCTTTTTGTTCAACGTGTTGATGGCGTCTAGTGGGAGTACGAGTCTGTTTCTAGTCTTGTTGGTCACATCCAGGTTGGTGGCTGGTATCACGGGACCGTGGTAGAGCGTGGCTTTTTGGGCCAAATCGACATCTATGTCTGACGCAGCCTTCGAGGCCATGACATTTATGTCGTAGTCGCGAACCTCTGCCGGCAACAAACCGAGTATGGGTGTGGCTCCGGCCAGTGGCGTTCGCTCGTCTCCGGGTATGGCATTAACGAAACCCTCTTGCAAAACTTTGCAGGTGTTGGTGTCTCGCTCAAACTGTACAGCCCCGTCGGCCACCTGCGTCAAGTAACAAGGGTTTCTCACACATTTCGTTAGACCGTAGCCCCGCATCTTGAGGGTGTCACCCACCACCAACAGATCGTTACCCATAGGGTCCTTGGCGTTCTCGCAGGAACACACCACCGCCCTGTCCGCATAAAAATCGACGTTAGCGATGTCGATATTGAAATCTTCGAAAGAGTCATTCTCGAGTTGCATGGCGTACTCGGTCTTTGCAAAATCCGAGTGACCCAAAAGGGTGGTGGTGGTGGGTGCCTGGGAATCCACCATGGACACGTCGTTATTCCAATTGGCATTGGGTAGGTGGGTGTATCTGTCGTACAGGCACGCGGTCCTGTTTGTGGCATTGGGACCCGAAAACAGGAAGGGATACATGGCGTTACACACCCAACCGTTATTGAGTGTGTAGACTAGTTGCCCTGCGATGGCGCTACACTGCACACCATCTTCGTTGGGTTTGGGTGGGGGTTGAGGGTGATCGCTAGTGTCAACCCAGCAGTATTGTTTACCCTCTTCGATGGCGTAGTACGTATCATCATATACAAATGGGGCCGGTACGACCTGTGCCGTATCATTGTTCTCGCAGGCTTGGGTGCAATCGGCATCGCTGGACACTAGCGTGGGTTCGCCACACTTGATGGTGCTCTTAACATTAACGTCCGGGAAATAAACAAGTGCCGACCGAGTACCGTCGACGAAGGTGTCTAATTCGAGATTGACGTCAAAATCACCGCTAAATGAGATAGCTTCCCGTTCAACTATACCTCTAAAATTCTTGACTATGTTGCGACGAAACTCTTTCCGATAGGTCAGTAGTGTGGATCGCCATTGCGCCAACCTCTCGAACCTCGTCTTTTGGTCACACTTAATAGTGTCACCCTTTTTAGCCTGAACTTCCATATATTTTAGGGTAGTATCAATCTTGCCGGACATGCCGGGACTAGGCTCCAAGTTGAGCGGATTACCATCAGAACTCACAATCTTGATATTGGGCATGTCAGAAGAGTCGTTGAGGTTTACCATTTCGGCCAAACTGATAGTTTCAGTAATACTAGCCTCTATACTATCCTTGTTAACGCCATCCATCAGCTTATAATTGAACATGTCATACACATTCTGTATACTTAGTTCGCTGAACGTGCTCAGTAGGGTCTTACCCAACCAATACACAAAGACCAGCACAGCCACACACAAAACCACCACTAGTAGCGTATGCCACATGGAAGATGACTTGGTTTTGGCTAACCCATCTTTATAGCCACCCCTCTCGAGGGCATCGCCCAAAAATACCCGACTAGCCCCACTTTGTTCGGGGGCACCATCTCTTAACTCTTCCCTAAACTCTTCCTCGGCAGACATCGAGGAGTTACTCTTTTTGTTACACACACACAGTAATATGGTATATGGGGGTTGAAATTACAAATAGGAGAGAATGTTATATTTTTTATTTGTCTATGTCTGAGCCGAACAAGGCGTGGTTGATCTGACTCTTGGTCATACCACCCAGTTTAGATTTGAATTTTTTTGACATATTTTTAAGGGTGAATTTCGGCTTCGGCTTTCTCTTCCTCTTTGGGGATGTAGCTCTTATTGAAGTTCGCCTGGCACTACCAATTTTTATTATGTTGCGTGCCTTCAGTTTCGTCGTTCGTTTTTTCTCAGCCTTCATGTAATCGCTGACACTCTTGTCCACCACCATTTTAAGACAGTTTTGTGCGGTCATTTTGCATTTTTTGGTGGAGCTCTTCCTTCTACGTCTAGTGGTGGTGGTGGTGGTGGTCTTCTTCTTCTTGCGGCGTCTAGTAGTAGTAGGAGCAGCCGCCGCCGCCTTCTTAGACGAAGCCATTCGTGCAACTTTAGCCTTTCTTCTACTAGTGACCGTGGTAGCCATTGCGTCCTCTATCTAACCTCCCTTTTATCACCATTGTCACCAAAATTTTTAACATATTGCTTCTTCAAACTAAACGTTGTTAGTTAGTGCTGCCGTAGCTTCTCCAAAGCCTTTTTGTCCTCGCTGAGAATTCTCTACCGAATTTTGGACATTGCCCAACTTTCCTATCTCGAAAAATTTGGCGATAGTTAGGCTCGGGTCACAGCGCTGCAGGGTGATATTGTTGATGGGTTCATTGCTGGAAGCTAACTTCAATCCTGCGTTAAAGTTGAAAATCCAACCTCTCAGAGATTTGGTCTGGGGTGGGGTGCCTCGATAAAATACGTAGACAAAACCTTCATAATCTGGATCCACTACACCCGGGAAGGTGGCATCGATACCATTTCCGGCCCAAGCATATAGCGAATCCATGAGATTTGTTTTGCCTAGGCTCAAGATCATTCCCTGGTTGGCTTGTAGCTTGATCTTGTGTTGGAAGCCTCCGAATTTGTAGCATCGCGCAGACTCGAAATTGTCCTTGTGAGGTCCTTCCTCTTTACTAGTCATCTCGAACATACTCCCCTCCAAATTTGATAGTATGACGAGTTGGCAAAAAGCCATATTTGGTACTAGTACCACTTCCCTATCAACCGTAGTCCACACGTTGATGCCCTCGAAGCTTCCGTCTATAGGGGTGGTATCTTGGGGGTGGTACAGAACTTCACTGAGCGAACCCTTCCTGTAGATGAGAAGGATCGGGAAGAACTTTGTATTTTGTTTGAGAGAAGATGATTTGGGCATCACCATCGCCACCGTTCTTTCGTCTTCACATAATTCGTACGTTTTCGGATCGATCAGTTGGTTGGGAGGTTGGTTGAATTTAACCATGTTACGCATGTTGGGGTATAGCCTCACATGCTTGTGTGTACCAAAGATGTCGAGTCTGACGGAGTGGGATGTTGCTCTGATGCTATGCATTGTGGATGTGGTGATAAATTGTGGTTCACCCTCACCTCTTATATAGTTGGCGCACCACCAAAACTGTATTCGCGATCCTCATATCTCAGTTGCTGGTAAACATTGTGGCCTCTGAAAATCTCCACCACGGTGGTGTGATCGTCCACCACGATGAAGTCTTTGGTGGCGAGAGGTTCCACGGCCAACCCACCCAACCCAATGGGGGCCACGTAGTAGATGGCATCCCTACTTCTTTCGTGTTCACCCAAAATTTTAACATTTTCGAAGACAGGATAGTCGACCTCTTCCGCATCATTCAAAATACTCAGGAAGTTGGCTCTCGTGCACCTACCGTACATGTACATGCGCAACCCCACCATGTCTCCGGCGAAGAAGGTGGGCATGGGGATGTGTGCGTTACGACTGTTTTGTCCCACCAACTTGTCGAGTAAAGCATCCATCTCGAGAGTTTTAGCGTAGGTGTGTATGTCCTCGTGAATACCCCATGGGATGTACACTCGACTCTCCCCCGGATCCAATCTTCGCTCGAAGCTGATAATTCCAACTTTCGTTCGGACGTATTCCGTCAGAGGTTGAGTGGGTTCGTGGTTGATATTACTCTCACCTTCCTGGTTAAATCGGGACACGGAGTACACGACCCGTTCGCTGTTGGGTACTAGATAGGGTCGATTTGTCGGGGGCCAGTAGTGAAACCCTATCAGGTAAGCGATGGGTTGGCCGGGCTCGATCTCCAAAATTTTGGTGGTGTGCATGTTCAGGACGGTAAGATCGGAGAGTAGATCGATCGGGCTCTTCCCAACTTCAACATTATTGTCGAAAGATACCGTGACACTTTTACTGTCCTCATCGAAGAAGAAAGCGCGGATAGCCACCGAGAAAGGATGAACGACACAGCTGTGGTGGTTGACGACCGCAGAGAGTCGGACACACCGGTCGATGGTAAAGTCGTGGTATAGGCCCTCTCCCGTATTTTCGGTTACCAATGGAATCCTACCGTAAGTTTGAGGCCGGATGATGACTTTGGTGGCCGCGGTGAGTGTTATGGTTAGCGAACTCATTATTGTTGTTCAAGAAGCGCTTGTTTGATCACGTGAACATTGGGTAGGTGGTTCTTATTCTCGATCACGGTTATAAGAGGTCCAGATAGGTTAGGTTTGTAACAGTTCTGAGTTGTGCTGTAGGAGAGAGGTTTGTTACTAACTAGGAGCTCATTCAAAGTGGGAGTTAGTCTAAACAGGACCTCAGTAACGTTAAGATTCCAAATAGGTATCGACGCGTATATCTCTTGAATACTGATTGTCTCTCGGTTGAGTATGGATCGCGTCTTGTCCGAGATTGAGGTGGCGGGGACGACGCCTTTGACAAACGCCAACTCGAAGTTATCCATAACTGACCACTTGAGTATGATACGGCAGTCGGTCAGCCAACTAACAATCAAAATTTACGAAAATGGGTCAAATCTGAAGGCTGAGAACCGTCACGAAATTATGGATATTATCCAAACCGAAACTGACCGCAAAGAGAGTGGTGATATTTTTCTCGAAAATTCTAACACGCCCGAGTTTCTGTTGGCCTGCCAAACACTGATCGAGCGACTGCGAGGCATAACCCCACCCACCAAATGTACCAAAAAGGCGGCCAACGAACTTAGTGTCGAAATGGGGGGATGTTTGGTAGATTTTATTCTCAATGAGGGCGTTAACGCTTCCGACTTAGCTAAGCCACACCAAGACGACGATGATGCCGATGCTAATGACAGCGGCGACGATGGCGGTGATGTTCTTAAAGCCAAAAAGCAAAAGTTGGAAAGGGAGGCTGTAGATGAGAAGAAAAACCAAAAGAAGGAGTTGGTGGATAATGTTGACGGTATATGTATAGAGGATATTCGGGATATGGACACCGAATACGTCATCCCTTCGAGTCGTGTCGTCGCGAAACGTCAACCCAAGGATGCAAAGTTAGCGTGTAAGAAATTCGTGACTGTGGTCCTAAAAAGGTGTCTGGAGTGGCTAGATGGTGACGCGAGAAGGTTGCTGACGACTCTTATTGGGTTTGTGACTGTGTTGGCTGAGACCCCCAATCACGAGAAAAGGGACGTAGCCACCGGTACAGTGACTGGCCTAATCTCAAAGTATGTGGCGATTAACCCTTGCAGTTGCTCGACACTAACCCTTCGGTTCCCGTCCAAAGCCAACACCCCCCTCAAAGCTGTGATATTAGACTACCAGATCCGAAGTGCTCTCGAATTGTTGCTGAGTCCCGACATCAACTTTTACTGGAAATGTGGCGCTATCGCAGAGATTGTGGATACTAAAGCTGCCCTCAAACCGTACTTGGACTTAGCGAATATACTCAACGAAGGAAAAGACGAAATGTTCTTGTCGAGATTCACCCACTACATGAATCACGTTTCCCAGAGGAATGATGTCTGGCCCTTCATTTTTACTCCGAGACCGGCCGAGAGATTCGCGCCCATGAAGATTGGTACTAGATGCATCGCAAGACAACGACCGACGAAATTGGTGCGCATCCTTATCGACTCGGTACCGGAGCCTTTTTCCAAACTCAATGTCGGGGTCCCCGTATCGTACAATAGATTGTCGTCGTTGACGTCTTGTGCCCTAAATAACTGCCCTAACCTGTGGGCTTTCAAGGTGGCCGAGATGAAATACACCAAACTGTTGGATATCCTATCAATAGAAAATGCCAAAGGGAGGACACTCAAAAATTGGTTGCGGGTGGAAGGCGAAACGCTGGTCATACCAATCGTGCCCGTAACTTACGAGTACGGAAACCCGGCCTTCATAGAGAAAAGTGTACTACCTCTCTTTAAGAACGGCAACCTCGACCGGTACTCTAGCATCATCAACGATGATAGGACTGAGTATCACAGCGCCCGCATGATCACCACTAACTCTAGCGGGATCAACAACAGAACTTTGGTAGCGATCAAATTGGCGGGGCATATTGATATGGCCAACAACCAACTGTTGCGTGTACACCAGCTACCCAACCCTCAACACCAACCACAAGATTATTCGTTTCATGGGTTAGATTCTCTCCCATTTTGGAAACTGGATACCCATACCCTACTACAGGAGGGTGGTGGGGGTGAAGCGTCTTCTATCGAAATTAAACCCATGTTCGCCAAACAACACGCGGCCACCCAAGAAATCTTTAAGACCGTCTTCTTCAGTCAACCTCATGGTTACTGACCGTGTTGTTACATAACATGTGGGTGGAGCTTAAAGGGTATGGGAAGGTCGAGAGCTCACCACTACACAGTTTAGTTGGTATCCTGATTTGGGGGCTAGACATGGAACCCGAGAGGCGTAAGGTGTTATGTAGCAGTAGCAGTAGCTGCAGCAGCGGTAGTGGTAGTAGTAATATATTAGAACATAAAGGTTTGGGTTTGAGGAGGACTAAATCCTTTCCCAACTACCACAAAACTACCACTAAACTTAACCTACTAACAGATTTTCTAAAGGAGTCTACCCGCATCACCGAGACTTCGCTCACGAATGGATCATCTCCAAAATACAACAATAGTCACTATATACCCGAGTGGTTTAATGGTATATTGATACGTAGGAAGACTACATCATGTGGTGGCGAGGGTTTCTTGGGTTACCTCCCTTACCCCATGGAAGACTACATACCCGACCCCGAGCTTCGTCACCATCAACACCCCCACCACTTACCACCGTCGTCGCCAGCATCTGCGGTAGATAGCGCCTACGTTACCGATTCAGATGAGGCTGTGGTGGCCGTTGACATTTTGACGGCCATACCGGACAGTCAACGAAAAATGAGTAGAGTAGAGAGTCTCATAAGACGAGTGTGCCGTCTTAAGAGGTTATGTCCCAGGTTAAAGTTGCTGAACACGCGAGTAACCTGGAAAGCCTTCTCACCCAAAGTTAGAATGTTCCATCTCCATAACACGCTAAACCACCTTAGGAGACAAAACTCCCCACCACCCCCCAGTGAGGAGCTAGGGAAATACGACCTCGTTATGGAGGAACGCCTACAAAATATCGAGAGTTGGCTCGCCTCTATCACCACCGACGACTACGGAGATGTGGGGGGGAAGTCGTCCCTCAACCGAGTCGAGGGCAGAGGTGAAGTACAACCTGGTGTTGTGGATGAGTGTGGCTTCGAAAGTACCAACAAGCTAGCCTTTGAACAAGACATAGACGATATGTTGAATGGAACTACGCGACCCCAAGTGACGAACTTGGCCTCACTATTTGTTAAATATGATGTTCAACTGACGACAAATTCTGTAGTAGAAGCCTTCTTCGGGGTAAACTATGAAGAACACGGTTGCGTTAAATGGGATCTACATCGAACCTTTACCCATCTGGAAAATGTCCCCAACACTGAACGTAAAGGTTACACTCGCATCAAATCGGGAGTGTACTACAATGCCAACATGAAGTTGTACGCCAAGTTTCTGCGACTAGAGAAGAGTCTAATGTGGTTTGCGCGAGAAGCTATCATCACATCCCTCTTAAAGGGAGTAGATGGTGTGGTGAACATGGTGGGCGTAAGCTTGGGTTACATGTGCATATTGACTGAGTGTTCGGGTACCCCCCTCAACCGATACCTAGATACCCTATCTTCGGAGACGAAGCTAGTGTTGGATCCCGAGCGTGAACGAAACTCTTTACTCTGCTTCCCTCTGTTACTACTCGAGATTGTCAACATTGTTGAGCGACTCAATAGTCTAGGGTTGGTGTATCTGGACATGAAGGCCGATAATATCACCGTACGGGAATCTGACTACAAACCCACCCTAATAGATCTAGAGCTAGTGTGTATCAAGGGTCACAGGTTCCCAACCAGTTTTTACCTAGACGCTCTCAGGATGAACAATGGCAATATCTTGGGCGCCACTAAGAGTACCATACTTTACGCCTCCAAATGTCCACAGACTCCTCCAGAATTTCTGTTTGGTGAAATATGCACGGAGAAAAGTGCCATGTACGGGTTGGCGTATCTGATTAAGTACTGCCTCAAGAAACATCTCATTATCTATCCTCTGAAATCCAACTTTAAGTTTTGTAGTTGGCTCAAGCTTAATCACGACAATGATCCCGAGTGCCGAACGGCTGACATTGAGCGACTATATGAGACCATTCTCGGCACCTACAGTCTCACGATGAAAGTGGAAGGTTGGCGAAGAATGCTAGACATGGAAGAGACTCGCGTACGTAACCGAAGAGTGGGTGAGAAGATTGAACGCTCAGTCGTGAAACTACATAAACTCGTCGGGGGAGTACCTAAGGTTTTAAAGTTGTTGTGAAAGCTAGCTGATGCCCATCATCAGGACCAATGTCGTCGGCCAATCACCACTTTCAGATTTCGGATTTGGAGATAGAAAATCTGGTCGCCAGTTTAGTAACACCACCGGCGAAAGCAGATGATGATAATAATGGAGCAGCAACAAAAGACGGAGATGGCGGCTCAATGGGAGCCGATGATATTAACCCTGGCTCATACTCACACACTTTTACAGACTCTGAAGACGAATGTCTTCGACACCCCTTAATTTTCCCAACCGAATCCTCCCACCGGTACAGCCTACCCAACTTTAAAATCTTCCAAGATGCCAGTCTACTCGAGGTTGGTTTAGATAACAACATCATCTCCAAAACGCAACCACACAGTATCCCCATCCATACCGATATTAACACGACCCAGGCCCAAGCCGTTCTACTGGCGATCAAGAAGTACTATCGACATCGAGGCAACCTCGGCTACTCTCACACACATCATCACCGAGACATGTACGGCCAGGGATACATCTTGGGTGATGGTACCGGTATAGGCAAGAGTAGAACCGTCGCCTCAACCATCATCAATATTATCAGCCTGGAAGAGTACCTCCGATCCACCCAGCACCCTTGCGCCAAGAATCGCTCACCCATCTGTGTGTGGATCACTTGCAACACCTCACTCTATGTGGGCATAAGGCGATCTTTCGCTGAATGCGATAACCAAAAAGGCGACGACGCACAAAAACAAACCACAAACATGAAGGGGTTTAATGGAGAAAGACACTTGGTACGTTTCGTCCAATTGGCCGATTTCTTAAATGGTCAGTCGGGCATGAACGATAACGAGCTTGAGTTGCCAATAATCATCCTCGCCACTTACAGCACCATCCACGAGAACCTCTTCAAATTTCTGGCCTTGTTTAGTGACACCAAAACGGCCCCCGACTTTATAGCTTTCGACGAATTCCACAAAGCCAAAACTACCTCACAAGAGTTTAACAAGAGTATGCGTTTGGCGGAAATGGACATTCAGGAATTATTCAAAGCCAAGAATGAAAGTAAGAGCGCGTACCAAAAGATGAACCACAAATCCAACTCTCCCACGAGCCCAACGGTGGCAGCCGCCGCTAATAATAGTAATACCATCATCACTGACGGTAACCCAAGAATCACATCCCCAACTATCGAGTCTTTTTTACCCAACAGTATTGTCCGGTGAATGCTTCTCTGGCCGAATATGAGACTCTTCCCTTAGAAAATACCATTAAGCTATTGTACAATCTCGGATACTACACGTGTAGAATGGTCAGTGTAGAGGGAGTCTCTTGTAGCGTACAGAAGGTGGTATTATCTCCACTTGAGGTGTACTGTCTGGGTAACATCAGCGGGTACTTGTCTTGCGTTAAGGAGATTGTGAAAACATTACCCCAACAGAGCTCGATAGTACAAGCCGCCCTAACTGAGACATTACAAGCCCACAGAGATGCAACGGATAAAGAGTGTCTTAAAGCTATAGGTGAATATGTCGAACTCTACAACAAAACCGGCGATCACGCCGGCCTGTTTCGTCTGGTGGTGGTGCCTTGGCCCGAAGCTTGGATCCACCGACAGAATCACGAAGATGAGATCCTCACCGTAGAAGACTGCAACGATGGTGACGATGATGAAGTTCCAATGGACTTTGATTGTGGGGCCATGGCGGAGCAACTGATGGAGGATAAACCCGTCTCAACCCTCAAACGAAAAGCCAACCGGGCGGTGAAGCGCTTGGACACGACGAGCCCACTCTTCAACAAAAACTACACCGTGTCTAAGAAGAACCAATTGGCCATGAGACTGGCGGGCCTGAATGTTTCGGTGTATAGGAATGTGTTGCGCTCCATAAAGACGCAAACCGTGGTCAATACGCTACGAGCATACTTGAGACATGATCCCAATTACAAGTTCATCGTATCGGTAGATCAAACTGGTGACAACTTTCTCAGAAACCTACAGAACCGAGTAACGCGCCAGCAGCGACCCTTCAATTTCCTGGCGGCCAGTGACAATTCACCGCCGGCCCATAACATCATGGCCGCCTACCAGACGGTACTCAAGTATGCGACCATCTCTTCGTGTCAACTGTTGGATAGGTTTGAGAGCGATAAACTGTGCGCGTTACTAGTACCAATTACGCCCAAGAATGAGACGATGCAATTACTCAAACACTCCTTCATAGATGGCATCCAAGAACAGATCGGACCCAACCAATGTATGGAAGTGACCAACCGAAGCTACCAAATCGTGACGACGGCGAATCGGGCCCATGGCATCAAGTGTATAACCACCAATAACAAGACCAACAATGTGGAAAATAACCTGAGAGCTTTCAACGACACCAAACGGTGTAAAGTGGCCATCACTAGTGGGAGGGGGAACACAGGGTTTGATTTTCACGACAGTACCCGAAATCTCACCAATGGAACTCGAGTTCACATAGTTGCGGAATTACCCTATCGACCGGAGGATGTGGTCCAGATGGTGGGTAGAAGTAACCGCAGTGGCCAGTTGACTACCCCCATCTACCATTTCCTAAAAGCTGACACGCCGGTTGAGCGGAGATTCTACGAGATACTCAATGTCCGTATCAGAGACTTGAAAGCGGGGACCACCGGCAATAGGAATAGTTCGGGACTTATCAACTTTCAAGATTTCGACGCCAGCGCCTTTCTGGAGAAGCGAGTAATGATCAGAATAATAGGGTTGGTTATCATCATCTTGAGTGCCCAGTATTCGAACGCTGTCATCCTAGAAAAGATCATCACTAGCCAGGCCATCCTCGATGGGGGGGGCGGTAGTATCATGGGTGAGGAAGTGGAAGATGATGAGGAGGAACGGGACGAGAAAAGTTCAACCTTCATTATGGCAGAAGGACTGGGTAGTAATCGCCTGTTTGTGCAGTTTTTGAACCGAGAGTTGGGTTATTACGTACGTAAGTGTGTGGAGGACAGACTCGGCGAACCCCACCGCCAAGAAAATGGCACGAGCCGCGCAGAAATTGAAGCCATCTTAGAGGAGAAGCTACCCCCCCGTCATCACTCCTCCACCTCATACGAACAATTCTATCTCGAATCTACACGGTTCAATCCCAGATGTACCCAAACATATAGGTCGGGTAAGGTAATGACGAACTTGATGGTGGCCAGGCTCATCAACAGCAAACTCAGTCACCAAATCCTAGACGGACTATTAGTAGCATCCGGTAGTTTGTTGGTGGCTCTGGAAGAGTACCAGTATCATGTCAATAACATAAAACGGGAATCGCAGATTGGGTACCACGCTTCCGGCGCCGCCGCCGTCGAAGATGACGAAGACGAAGATGTGGACTGCAAGGAGAGTGGGTTGAAAAACTCGTCCCTAATATTCGCGGCGGCCCTCAACCTCATCAACCACATGTACAACCAGTCTCCCCATTCAGTCAATGATATAATAAACGCCATCACCCCTTACAAGACTATCGTTCACCAAAATGATAAACACACATTCCACTATTCATCCAGCCTCCTCGGTGTGGCCAGAAGCATGTACGCGTGCAAATTTAACATGGCTTACCGACAGTTTCTCAACCTTATGTTTTGTCTTCCCACGCAAGATCAGGCTATACTGTCGAAAGTGGTGGACCACACCAAGAGTTGGGTGTGTAGCAATGTCGGTATCCAGAAACTGTACAACTCTCGAACCAGCTCCATCTACATTGTGGGGAGGTACGTTAAAGTTATAGAATGGCCCCACCCCCATATGAGTCTCTACCAAAAATCGGAGATGTTCAAGATGTTCAGACAGGACGAAGAAGGCGATGACGAAAATGGTTGTGAAGAATCGGCCCCCTTTAAAATAGAATGCGAGCTTCAGGTCAACAACAAATGGAACACATTCATATTGACGGAAAACAATAGCTTTTTCTGTCACGTCTACATCGATGACTACATATACAGTAACGCGCTATCTATGGAGAAATTGCTCTGCGCACAGTTCACCAATCACGCCGAGTGGAGCTTACCACCACAGGCTTTCGTGAATGGGAGTGTGTAATGGTTTTTCGAGAAAAATGAATCAGTTTGCGAATAGCTAGGAAAACCAACCATGGCGAGCGTATACCCCAACCTCCGAGAGCTGGGAGGTAGCCCGTACTATAGGCAGTCTGCAGGTTACGGACCATGCGCCTCGGTAGCTTCTGTCGATGGCGACGACGACGAAGATGGTGGTGATCGTGAGGTCCAACAAGAATCGATGCTCTTGGGGAATGTGACCAAAGACGACAACTCGATCCTGTTAAAGTTTATCGAAAAGAACTACAAGTCCGCGGGAGACTACATAGTTTTGGGGAGAGAAAGGATGGGTTACAACCTAGACTGCAAAACCAATTGGATAATAATTTCTGATGTGAGTAGAACGGACGCAGAATCTTTCGGTAACCACCCCATCATCAAGACTACCCTGACCAACCTGGAAAAGTACAACTGCTCTCATCACGATGCCCAATACTACCTGGATGACCAAAAAACATTTCGGCTCGAGGTTTACGAGGAGGTACACGAACACAACCCGGCCAAGTGTAATATTCACATTATCCTAACCCTCAACTACCCACAGTCGGCATGTAGTGTCAATATACCCCTAGCCGTCATCCACGACAACATCTTTAGCTCTGAAAGTTTTGTCAGCTGGGCCAAGAGGTGCAACCAGAGCCAACACTACAACCAACTGCAAATGAACGTGGACGTCAACCCTAAAGGTAACAGCCTCATTTCGAGTCACATTACAGAAGATGGCTCATCTTTGGGGAAAAAATGGACCATAGAAGTGAATGGGGTAAAGTGTCACATCTTTCGATTCGAGAGATGTGACAGGGCCGCGATGGTCATGTCGGGAAACACTAATCCCCAATTTGATGTGCTGTCTGGTTATGCCAAGGTGGGTGATACCCACCGAAATAACATGAAAAAGTTGATGACAAATTTTTCCTTGGCACCCAAATTTTCCAAAGTGTTCATGTACGATCTTCATAGGGAAGCTGTCCACAAACGCAAACCCAACGATGTTGGCATTAGTCAAGTGGTAGAAAATTTGAGTATCAAAGTCCTAAGACGTCAAGCTATATCCAACCTCCGCGAGATGGACTGCCACTTTCGGGGCAACAAAAACTTCAACCACCATTTCTGTCACACGTGGCTGTCTCGCAACATGTTAAACTGTATGGAAAAGGGGCTAATGGAAGCTAACCATACCAGAGGCCAGGCCAACAAAATGGCCATGTCCGTTTCGCCGAACAAAACCAAACGGAAGGAATCTATCATCCCAAAGATAGCAGCAGGCAACCTCATGTTCTTACCTTTCGTTGACAGACAGATAAAGGGGCTGGTGTACAATGTTGAACAAAAGAAGACGCTCGCCAACCGTGATATAACCAAGCTAGTCGAGGATAATATGAGCATATTGAACTGTTTCTGCGGCGATTATTCGCACAAGGACCTACTTCGAACCATCTACAATGCCTTCTTCTTTAGCGAAAAGGGTAGTGGCAAGATTATCAATATCACCTCCGAATACTACGCGAAACCGGTCTATTCACCAGACATGATGGTACCCAAAGTGACCAAAAATGACGAAGAGTTAACCTCCAACAATGGCTTCCGCTACTACAATAGCAAGTCGGTGGGCTGGTTGGGAGAGGAGATTGCACCCAAACTCGTCTCAACCGCCACTTGCTCCAAAGCCTCATCTTCGCCCGCACGGCAAAGGCTCAAGGGTAACAAGTCTACCGAAGGAAATGTTACCGCTTCTGATGATATTACTGTGGTTGAAGAAGAGTCGTCGTCGGTCACCACCATTCCCGTAAGAAACCCAGACAACTTTTATTATGAACCAAAGGGAGAGGCATCACCTTACGTCATTAGACGAATGGAATTGACCCACGAGCAACAACCAACTAACTTGCCGCAACAGAGAAACTCGGTGATGGATGACATCAATGTCTTGTTCCAGAAATTCTCGAATCCAACACAAAATGACGATGACGAGGAACGCGAGTTCATCGCCGACTACGGAGCCATCAAACCCCTGAACAGGATGTTCCTCGTGACACTACTATACCAATTCAACGTTCACCAACTACAACTCAGCCAGCTCAAGGAGAACACTGTGGATCATTTGGTAGACGACATTAAAAAGGAGACACCCGATCTCAACTTTGTGTTGGTCTACAGTAGTGAGGTTGTCTCAAACGAAATTATCCAAAAGATTAAACGTATCATGAAGCTACTCTCTGAATCCGGTGGTGACACTGTAAGGTTTGTGTGTGTAACGGACAACCAAATTAAAACGTCGGAAGCTACCCACATACCACTTGGCGTGAATCCGCAACGGGCTTTTGAGGCGAACTCACTGTTAAACAGAAGGAAGGCTATGAAGACTTGTCCACCCTTACTTCCTCTACTAGCCGCCATGCAATGCAATCTCTTCGGTGTTAAGTGTGAAAAGAAGGATAACTGTTCAAGACAACAAGCCCAGGCCCAACATAACATGATCTCAACTTGGTTGAAGCTTTTACGGAGAGATGTGGGCTACATGGATGATGCCAAACAAGAGATTCTGCTCATGGATGCGCTACACCTCAACCACATAACCGAAACTGGCAAAGATGAACCCAACGCTCTCTTCCACCACGCATTTTACTAAATAAAGTGTAAGAGACTCTAGTAGCTAAACCCATTCCCAACTCAACCCACACAAACAAAAAACTAACTCTAATCTATATTTTGTAATAATGGTTTTGCTAAATAAAGTGTACGGAAAATTGACCTTTTGTTGTATTATCCCTTCTATAAACCATGTTGTAGTTTGGTTCTGGCGCGATTCCACCCTCTAAAGTCTGAATGTATGCTAAAACATATAAGCCACAAACACTCGACTTTAGAGGGTGAAACTAAAACTCAATTCTAGGCATCTGAGAATGGTCACCGAGGGCTTTTTATGGTAGAATTCACCTAAGTTGATAGAGAGGGAGGGTTAATGAAAGGGAGGGCAACTAAAACTCAATTCTAGGCATCTGAGAATGGTCATCACCGTGGATTATATGCTCTACCAAATTATCACCAACCCGGTTGGTGGTACTAAGTTAAACTAAATGTGAAGGTATACATTTTGTGTGTGTAGGGGGAGGACCCATGTGCACATTCAGTAGGTAAGGCTAAAACAACGAGATATGTGGTAATTTTTAATATAGATTTCATACAACATGCTTGTAACGAAAATAAGGCACATTTGGGGGTCAGATGTGGCGATAGTCGACCCTTGTATTTAGTTACGCGATGGGAGGCGTATCTCTCACTTTTCCTTGCAAACCTAAGCCCTTCGCCGGTGGCGAATAGACTTCCCACACTTGGTAGCCTAGAACAGTCCAAGAATAGCATACCGCGAGGGCCATCGAATATTCCGATAGACATCACGAGGTATAGGTCATAGAGGTAAATGCTGTTGACGAGTAACTTTTTGAGATTTTGGCCCACCCCACCAATATGGATGGGATCGGGTGAAACCAACTCAGCTATAGTTTCCAAGCTATCATGCGCCACAGTATGATTCTCGTTTATGTCGAAGTACAAACATAAGTCGGCCACATGTGAAATATCTGTGCCAGCTTTTTTCTTTGAGTAGAGTTTTAGGACATCCATCTTCAATTCTCTTATCATACCAGCTTCGTCACTGTAAGGTTGTAGCCCAGAAACGAGATGGTCGGCACTGGTTTCTGTTACTGGGTTCCGAGCATCTAAAAAAAAATAATCGAAGGTGTTTGGCAACTTGTTTAGGATATACTCCTTGAAGAAACCCTTAAAGGGTTTGATGGTGGCTGTTGACTTGAGTGTGGGCATCAAGAGTACATCCAGGTCGCCGAATGTGGTAGTCTTGTTGAGGCAGTAGGTAGGGTAACCACCACCAATTATACATCTCGTGGGCAGGTGACGTCTCAAAATATCCAGTACTGCGTTCATGTGGTCACACGATGTCGTTTGGGTTTCTTCACGTAGGATTCTGTTGTCCACAGTTCGATAGTTAACGTCAACCCGTGATCGACTTCTCAAAAACTTCCAAAGTTGTGATGTGGTGTTCGCCTTAGGCGAGGAGGAGCCATTATGTAGCATGTGGTTGGCCATGTCTGAATGATAAATGTGAGACACCCCTCTCCCTTTTATATGGATAAGAGGTCAGGGTATCCAATCTGGGGATGCCATATCATATAGATTCGTAATAGTGAGAGCAACATCGGTATCGACAAAATCCATCAACCCCATGGCATCAAAGTAGGGTTGCATATTAGTTTCGGTGTAGCGACTGAGGTGGTTGTATACGTTAGTTAATTTGGCCGCGTACGTACCTAACCCCTCTTTACGACACGACTTTACCAACTCTGGGAAGAGCTCCCAACCAAATTCCTTAACCATAGCGTATATCAACATTAACTTTTGGTTGTCGGTAGCCTCCGAAAATCTTATATCGTTCCCCAAGTACCCTTGTATGGTATCTCCGTAGAATCCAGTCTGCATCTGTGGTACCACCTTCACCGCCTTTTCCCTCATCATGATAACAAATAATCGCTCCATCACACCCCTGGAGATTAAGCCACTACACTCCCACTTGCCGCGTCTCACCGAGACACCCGCAATCGCCTTGTGTAGACCATCTGTTATGTCGCTAGTCCCCTTTAATTTTAAAAGTGGCAGCTTCTTGTATTTGACGTAGACGATGGAAGGATTAATACTGACGATATTGTATTTCCCTGCTTTATCCAGTTGAACATCCTCGATCATGGTAATGGGCTGGGATGTTTGGGGGTCCAGATCAAAGGCTCGTATACCTTCTCTGATGACATTCTCGTAATTTTCCAGGACCAGCTGGGGTTTCTCGGTATCGAGGTTTCGGAAACCGTAAGCCATTTGAGCCACCACCAAATTTACACTATTACTACCAAATACGGCGTTGGGTTTTTTTTGTGTAATTCGAAAATGTAGGTTATCCACACGGTAGACCAACAGCTCACTCTCCCCTTCTTTAGGTGGGACGTGTCCCACTAATCCTGTAGCTTTCTGGTTTAGTCTTCGGTCATTCATTAATCGCTCTCGCTTTGCGGATGAACTGTACCAAGATTTGGTCATGTAGTGGGGTTTTCGTGTCGGGTAGGTGCGAGTGAACTGGTAGTATGATGGTGTCTGTACCACATAGCCCTTAATCTTGAGTTTCAGCTTAACCTCCGATGAATGTTGATCGGGGTGCATACTGTTAACACTGCCGATGCTCATGGGGGCACCCGCGTCCTTGCGTACTTGAATCATTAATAATCCACCATACTGTGTGCACACTTTCCGACTATATCCCATGTCAAGCGTAAACCATTGGATATTATAGGTGGACGTTCGAGGAAACCACCACCGTCGACTATAGTCTCTGAACTTTTGGCCAGCGCGAGCATGTTGGCACCGATGATTATTGTAACGTGCCTTTCGACATAGTTGGCTAGATTTGTCGGCCTTTCTAAACCTCTATTGTACCCGCTTTCTCCTAACTCGTCGACAGTCACCCATATACCAGACTGATGTTTGATGTACGCATCCAGGGGGATGATACTATTCACTAGATTTTCAGATCGATCCTGGATGGTGAAGTTGACATGTAGAGCATCACTATTGATGGGTAGTACTTCGTTGCCGATGGTACCGGGAAAGTTGGACAAGTCTCTCGGTAAGAGGTGAGCGCTCCAGTCTGGGCTACCCTCGTTAAGTAATGTGTCCGAGTTGAGTTGGTCGACACACATATCTTTGTCGTATTGAGCCTTACCTATGTCTGTCTTTAGGTCGATGGGGTAATCTACTCTCCTGAAGCCATGCTCGATCAAACTCGCATAATCGCACGTATCATAGTTGACGCCCGATTTCACTTCTTCCTCGGTAGCACCAAATAAAGTTGTTGGGAATTGGGTGGTAGTGGTGACAGGGCTAGTGGTGGTGGTGGTGCCGGTGGTGGTGGTGCCGGTGGTGTTGTTGTTACCTAGGACGAAAATCTTTTGGAAAATGGGTAGTCTTCCATGGTAACCCAATATACCAACAGAGGCGCCGAGAGCAATCACGAATATGACCAACGTGCTACATACGACATATACGGCAACCCCCCCTGACATATCTCTCTTCATAGGGGGACCTCCCGCCGTATGGTAGGAGTGGCAATTAGATTTTATGCAGGATCTTTTACCACATGTCATCGGGTCTTCGTATCCTTCACACAATGGGGTGTCAGAAGTCGACGACATATTTACCATATCCTCTGGACTTTCAAACTCTTCGTAGTCGGGGTATTGATCATCGGGTACCGGCATATAAGGGCGTAGCGACTGTGCGTTCATGCGCGTATGTTTTGACATATAAAACGGGTTAGAGGGGGTATGTGTTGTTGGTTCGCCAAACTGAAGGTAGACGGGCTCATTTTTAATATGTCCGTTCATGGGGGTATTTGTTGTTGGTTCGCAACACTGAAGGTAGGAGGGCTCATTTTTTATATGTCCGTTCATGTATATATGTTCCCCATCATCGCCCGAATACTGAGGTGGTAGTGATGTTGGTGGTCTGATGGAAGGAGGCGGCGGTTGTTGCTGATTCTGCGCCATGTCTTCTTCAAGGAAAAGGCCGTTGTTGGGTGGTGGTTACGCCACAGAGGATACTGAAGAGGTATTGGACATTGACCCGCCTATATACCCTCAACCAGAGGTTGCCATTTCTACAGATTTCAGTTTTATGTGGAACCAGTCTAAAAATACACTACTCGAGACCACGGGTAATGTGGATATAGACTCGGGTTCCTTAAAAATCATATCTGGGCTCCAGAGTGTAATCGAGGGCCAGCGAACCATTGAAAAAGAAAACCGGCGCGTCGATTCGGAGCTACGCGAAATTCGCGCCAACTCGGGGTTGGGTGGCGCTTTCGTGGCTAGACAGAAAGTCCAAGAGGGTCGAGTGGCCAACACTATAACCGACACGGCCCGACGTTGCGAGAGGGAGAGTCGTGTAGGAATATTGAAGATAGTCGAAAGGGGCCCGCTGTTCTTCAACGATTCAGCGAACATTAAATTCGTAAACCAACACAAGGGCGCCATACTCAATTTGGCGTATACGGCATTCACGAGAAATAATAGTCTCAAGTTCAACAAGAACATAACCTGCATGGAAGCCGGTAAGGACAAAACCCTCATAGTGCTCGAAAACGACAAATCCGTCACCCTCCGCGACACGGACGCCAGGACGGTCAATTCCCTGATCAACCCAGAACAATGTAAGGAGGCCGTCACCGAGGAGGTTATGGGTGGAAACTCGGTAGCCCTGGCCGCCGCAACCAACTCTACTCTCTTCACCAAACTCTTCCCCCTGAACCCAAAGAACGGGAGCGTGTACCTTTACGACAATTCGTTTTGTCAGCTGGGAGTGTGTGGTAAGGTTTTAGACGAGAGCCTGTCTGTGGAATACCAAGTGAGTGAATTGGATGATGCCCTCTCCAAATCTAATAGGATGGCCGCCATCAACAGGAAGAGAAATAATATTGCCCAGGAGATTGTGAGGCGGGGGGGTATACCCCATATAGATTCTCAACGATACGCCTTTCCCTTCTCGTTTCAACTGGTAGCTCAACAGTTGGTGGCTAGGTTCCCCCGAGAAGTTAAGAAACGCCCTACAAAGAAGAATCAAAGAGGAGGTATTACCAACATTGGTGTAGGTTGCGACAGATTGGATATATTCAGAAAAATTGACGAGTGTACGCAGGTCGTCTTAAGTGCCCATCGAGAAGAACTGAAAGAGCACACCTACACCAAGTACATTCAAAAGTTCCGACGTTTCTACCTCTTTTGTGCAGCACAGTACCTACTCAACTCCAACTTTGGGGTACATAGCACCATCTTCTCGTCCCTGAATCTTCTCTTGTATCTCTTTGCTCACGGAAAGGAAGTTAAACGGGAGACCATTCTTTCATTGGCCAAACATTTCAACACCCACCTCTTTAGGGTTAACGTCGACCCCCGAGAGTCTAACGTGGTGCAGCAATTTGTGGATGAGGAATATGCCATCATCGAGATGGCCAAAATAAAAACCACAGTAGTAGGTACACCGAGTAAGGTGAGCATCCACACCCGAACTATAGTCTCGGCTCTGCAATTCTACTACATGGAGATAATGACGGGCCTGAGACTTCTCGAGATTACCAGTAACACGAACGAGCAACGATCGCGAACCATCAAGTTGGGTGTTAGGGATGCCTGCGAGTCGTTACTCTACTTTTTCGCCAGCATGGTGTATTTTGAACGTTGGAGTAACGTCAAGGAATTAACTAATCGGGAAGTGGTCCTATTGGCTTTGGGTCAACCGCTATTCCTCGACAGTAAGACTAAAGCCATATCTTACAAAAAGGGCGCTGAACGAGGCGATAGAAGACTGAACAGTATCAACAGGGCCAATGCGGCGTTCGAAGAAGAAGACGAAGAAGAAGAATATGAACGAGAAGCGGAAGAATACGGCCTGGACGCTGCCGAGGAAATGGATTCGGACGGTTCTGATACCCCAGCGTGTAAGCGACCAAAGTTGGTGTGTACAGACAATTACGCAGTCTCGGCCATGAGTGTCGCGTACCCTTGTGTGAGTGGGCTCCCGCTAAGTCTCCAGTGCCGATTGGGTATCCCTCTCAAAACCGCCTCATTGTACGCTGAGATTATGTCCGACACGCCCGGAATGTTTGGTGTGTGGCTTAGTCCAGCTTGCGGCAGAAACCGAGAAGTTGAACGTATAGAGGAATACAATGACAGTCTAAGTTTGGTGTATGGTTACGATTTGGAGCTACCCATGCCACCCGAGAATGGTGCGTGCCTAGTGCAACGTATGTTCAACAATCAGTGCGCCCAAAATTTGGAAGATTACCACCAAGCCGAAGTGGTTCAACATTGCGCCTGCGTGATCTACGGTGAACAATCCAGCGAACCATCAGACAATAATATTCTCACTCAACTGTCGCGATCGTACCCAGAAGATGAAGGAAGACGGAGCCTGTACGAGAGTACCAAGCGGGCCGATGATGTTAGCGAAGATAATCTGGTTCTCAATCCTCAGATTAATGACTACCACCACAATCTCCCTTTCCGAGAAATTTTTATTGTGGTGGACCGTGGGGTAGAGAAGAAACGTGTCATGAATCTTGGGGATTTGGCTATCTTTGCCGCCGACACCAAAGTTAATAAACTCGGCGAGGATTGGGACTCGAAGGCCATCTCGGTGAGCGATACCACCTTCAATAACCTAACCATTAAAGATGCCATACTGGTCGACTTTATTAACTTTGGGGTAGCCTCAAGCGCCAGAGGTAAAGTAGACGATGACACTATACTGTCCGAAGCTCAACAACAAATCAAAATACTCAGGGGCAAACTCGCCAAAGCCAAGCGGGCGCGGGCCCCAACCGCTAACATCCAACAAAAAATTAAGCGACTGTCCAGCGTCAAGGGTAAACTCAACACTTGCAATCAAGCATATCGTCGAAGTGCCGCCGCCTTCATGAACTCACCCCTAGAGTCTCGGTTGATACAGGCCCACCTTCATCAAATTAAAAACAACAAGACCCGAACTCACTTGGGTCGTGTGACTGCAGCTTCACTGGTAGTATCTTCTTTAAAAAAAACTGTGCTATGGAATGAAAAGTTGAGGAAGGAACGGGAGGTTGAAGGTGGGGAGACCGACTCGCTGTACGACACCTCCGAAGAGACGTCGAAACAGTTTGCGCAACTTTTTCGCAGCATGGGATTGTATTATCTGTGTCATGGCAAGATGGCCAGCACCATCAACTACTTTAGTAACAACTGCATGAGTAACGACGAGATCAAAGGTTTCAGGGGTTATCTACACAGAGTAGGCAACCAAGGCGAAGGTAATCTGACACTCTCCTCATCTAGAGATGTACTGGCTAACCAGTCCAAGCGAGGACTACTTAACCCTTACGGCCAGAATGTTGATAGATCAACACTCTTTAACATCCTCACCCGCTACTGGATAGAGGAAGGTAAAGGTGATAGGAGTAAAACCTCCAGTATCGTCGACAGCAAACTGGAAACTAACAAACTCAAAACACTGTGGCGAGTGACTGACCTTTCGCTCAACAAGATACTAGAGGGCCACCACATGCCAATCGTCAACTCTGCCACCAACTTTTTCCGCTACACACGAAAATCCAGAATTTTTCAGACTAACCCGGACAAGCAACCATCTACCTATCGATGCAACTTCATCATCAAAGGATGCAAGAGTAACATGGAGCATAAGCAGACCCAGGACAAGCTATTGAGTAGACGTTTTCAATTCATCGAGAGTGTCGGAGGACCTAGTAGTAGTAGTAGTAGTAGTAGTAGTACAAAGACCACGAAAAAGAAGGGGGTCTACTCGGCCAAAGTGAAAGACCTCCACAGAGTTTTAAGTGAACGTCGAAGCGGCGTGGTGGGTAGGGGCAAGAATATGGTGGTGTTTCCCAAAACCACACAGGCCGCGTCGAAGGTGGAACAAGTTAAAAACTTGGTCAATGTAGCCGAGATGATTGTAGGCGAAAAATCATTTTTCCAGAAAGCTGAGACTAGCAAACCCGAGTTGGTGAGACAGTCATTACACCCTAAACAACAGGCGGCCCCGATCAATAAAGGGGGGGGTGGGCTTAGGGGTCTCATGAAGGAAGCTAGCAGATATATGGCAGAGGCCGACTAGATATCTGGATCATTGTTGATCATGGCGGACTCGAGCGAGGATGGTCTCATGAATTGCTCCGTGGATGCCAAAACTTTTAGTGACCACCTAAAGCGATATGGTAAGGAGGCCACCTTAGCCATGTTGGTGAAACATCGTGATATTGTCAACATGACCAAAGTTTCGCTACTAGACGTCAACAAAAATGCTGCCGCGGCTTCTACCATGTTGGATTACTGTAGGGGTAATCGCGAGGCATTCGTAGCCACCACCCCACTCGATAATCCGGGACGGTTTGGGCGAAACCTTAGAGACAAATTGATACCCCATTACACCAAGATGTTAACCAAACACAGACACGACTACGCCGTCATCTCAAACTTCATGACTACCCTGTGTCCACCCAACTGTATGTGTAGAGTGGTTACTCAACACACCCAGAATTTTATTTCGGAAAACGAGGCTCGGATCATTGACTCAGTGAATGAGGAAGAATGCGGTACTATGGTCGACGAGGAACAACGAGAAGAGGTGGCCGGTCGTATAGGTGGGCGACTTAGCAAGCGAAAGCTACCTTCGGAAGAAGTGGTGGTCACCAAAATTGGTCGATACCATACCGACACTGAACAACGAGAAGAGTTGGCCGGTCGTATAGGTGGGCGACTTAGCAAGCCGACACCTTCAGTCGCCAAAGCTAGTTGGTCGGGTTTGGATTACCATGATGCCATCAACAGTAGCAATTTCGAGGAAATGTACCGCCTAGATACCAACAACACCATGTCCATATCCAAGTCGGTCAAGATGACGCTGAATCTTATCCCCAAACGCAGTCGCGTAACCAAATTGGCTCTCATACTGTACGATTTTTACGTGAACTACGGCACAAACCACCTGTTGCTCGAATCTCTGATGGATAAATTGCGGTGTCGGAAACGCAAAGGTCTCGCTCCAGGCACATTAACCTCGCACACCCAAAATCTAATCAAACGCGGTATAGTTCAACTCTTGAATAATCGTGTTGTAGTTAACGAAAATTCGAGCGAGTTTGGTCAGTACATTGCCAATTGTATCAAAAAGAAATTGAAACGCATTAAGCCGCCCACCACCACCACCATCTCAGATGGCTCCGACAAACCCAACCCTCTATCGAACAATCCGATGGTAATCACCAACTCTATTCTCAGTAAAATCAACAGAACCACCAAACGGGTGAACCAAGCATTGAGGTTACAATACTATGTGACCAAAGGTGGAGTCACCGCCCAAGTACCACTGAATGAGATGATGTATAGCTGGACCATATCGAACGAATATGTTATTGACAACTTGGTTATGCACGGCGGAGTGAGCTGCTCCACCGATGTCATGACGACAAACTCTGTAAGCTTGTTGTCCGGCCCGGATTACGCCATCACCAGAACTGCCCTCTTAGAACACTTTAACGAGGATCTGGAGAAAAATCCAACTCGCAAGAAGATAATTACCAAGGGACGAGGCAATTCGGCCCCACCTCAACCCATGTCAGAAAAGGTGGCGGCCATCAATTCACCATTGTGGAAATGTTACGTGAAACACGCGAAAAACGAGAGCGACTTAAACAGTCTGATCGAAGTTGACCGAAGTCGGAGAACCACCTTGTCCAAAGAGAAGAAGATCACCTTGAATCTCACCACAAACACTATGGCCGAAATGTCGCCTGACGATATCAGGCTGAAGTTTATCTGTCGAGCGGCCCGCCAGTTGGAAGGGGGAGTTGATGGGGGGGTCCTCCGAAACCTCACCCCCAATCGCATGCTAAAACTCATCTTAAACCTGGCCGTGCTAAAAAACTACACGACCACTCACCAAAGTAAACACCGAAACGGTAACAGCATCACCGAGTACATGTACAACCTGTGCGGGATCGAAGCCGACGAAGACGGTTTCCTGAAACCTTCCATCCAGATTGGCGAAGGTCTCACCGAGCCCAAACTTAAACGCATACTCAATGTGGTAGTTGGTGACATGATCGACAAACTGTCCCGCCATCAACGTACAGCGTCCACCGACAAAAAAAACAAGACTGCTTCAACCAAAGTCGGGTTAGATTTACAACTCATGAAGTTCGGATCTACTCTGAAAACGCAGATAGC
The DNA here is from genome assembly GCA_031763525.1 of Pagurus beringanus. Taxonomy (NCBI): domain Eukaryota; kingdom Metazoa; phylum Arthropoda; class Malacostraca; order Decapoda; family Paguridae; genus Pagurus; species Pagurus beringanus. The sequence goes on from JARFOF010226174.1 coordinate 35,249, forward strand.
CCATGAACACGCCTGTAACTGCTTCTGTCACGACATCGAGAAGAAGATTGGGGAACCCATCACCTTCAGTGATGTTCGGGGGGAGAACAAGAGGGCCGTCTACGACCAACACCTCAATGAGCAACCCAACCTTCAGACCAACTATGGCGCGACTGGCGTCAGAGTCACGGACAAACACACGGACACATCTGAGCTCCAACAGAAACTACACTTTAAGATGTTCCGTCAATCCTACGAGTACGAACGCACAGCCAGGAACAGTTGGTGCCTCTCGTGTCACTACCTATTCGTCATGAGCGCCGACCCGGACCAACAACACGAACCCGACAAACCCAAGCCACCCCCGCTATCCATCTACAAAAACTTTGAAACCAATGAGAGTCCATCCATCTCTCACCCCGAAGCTTCGTCCACCAATGCTAGGTTGAGCCTACCCAACTTTTCTCACCGCCGTTCTTCCCACCAGAATGCCCCCGCCTACAGAACCCACAACCAACAACAACCCAAGCGTCCACCCACCAACCCCGACGAGAACGACGAACGCGAGAAGCACGAAATCCAAGAACTTCGACGGAACAAACGGCTCAACCGTATATTGTACCTCCCTCGCAACTCGGTGGCTAGAGTTTCTCGATTTTGTGCAGCTAAGCTCCCCCGCCCAATTTTGGAAATTCTTGGCTTCAAACTTAACTGCAAACCCTACCTTTTGGGCAATCGACCACCCATTTTTATGGAAGCCCTAAAAGACCACATCACCAACCAATTCAGACATAATATCGACAAAGCCGGATTGGAAGAATTCGGCGTGGTCCCCGTCATGCTCAACTCTCTCGAAAAGGACGTTATAATGGGTGTCAAATTGGAAGAGGCTGACATATCGACAATAGACCATATCCCTTTCATGCACAGCAAGTTTAGTAACTTCACAGCCGTGAAACCCGAACTCCTCTACAATGTGAATGATAACCTATGCCAACTCAACCGAGACGGTTTATACCGTATTGTTCCCCGACAACCCAAACTCTTTTCGCCCTCTAACGCATTAACGTTTAACCACATGGGTACTACGGAGAAAAGGGTGGACTACTTCTCTTCTATTCCCGACATAGTCAGTGTGGGGGGAGGATGCAAAGATGAACCCCTAGACACAGAATTGTCAGCGGCCGTAGTAGACGACACTAGCATGTATGAACTGAGTCTTAGTCACGACAGGATTATACGAAACAACAGTAGTAGTGACGAAGACGCAATCAACTGTACCCAGATAATGCAGCGAGTATCTACAGCAATTTCGCCCGAATCTGCCATTTCGGACTATTCCTTCGATGAGGTGCCCCCGCTGATAAACAGACTGGGTGTTCGAAACACCACCACCACCACCACCACCACCACCAACGCCGACATCACAGTCACCGATAGAGATGTAGAAATCTCACCCGACAGTATCAACCGTATACTCCAACAGGATCTCAAACCAAAGCTCCTTGCGTATGCCGAAAATAATCCGGTCGAACGAGATTTTGTACCTACTGCACTTAACGCCAACTGGTTGGATCCCAATAAACGAGACGTACACATCAAGGATGGTGAGGTCCACATGGTACTAGATGAAGGGGGCATGCGAGATTTGCTAGATATTGCCGACACCTGTTCCGTACCATCATACGACAAATTGGGAGTGTCGAGATCCAAGGCGCCACGTAGTATGTTGAATTCCGTCGACACGTACGACCCCAACATACACTTTAACGCGTTTGCCACTGTGGATGACATACATAAGCAATGTAATACCCCCATAGTGAAGCGAGTCAACGAAAACTCCCACAGTATAAAAAATAAGGGTTGGCGTGGCAGTAATAATGTCCTCATCTCGAGCAATGCGCCACTATTGTTAAATAATCAAGGACTAAGTGCCACCGACGTGTTAGCTATGTTGGCTAGTGAGAACCAGCGTAATTTTCGCAATGTAGAAGATGCCATGGATTTCATCAAAAAGCGATCCCATACCGTCAGAATCCCCCTTCTTGACAGTAACAAAGCTATAAAAAAGTACCCCAGACGATCTACACCCATAGAGACTACTGGCAGCGGTAAACCCTCACATTTTCGTAAGACCCAGTTGCCCCTACTAAGACCTCTGTACTACCACAGTGGCAGTGTACAAAATATGTGCATTAAAAACATAACCACCAAGAGTTAGTAGTGGTGGTAGTAGTATACCATGAGTGACCTGACCCAGAAGGTTTACGACGGAGACGAGAATGTCAACGATAAAGATGTCTCTGACTACACCAACCGTCACATTCTTAGTTCGACCAATATTTTAGCGGCGGTGGTAATTCTCGTGGTAGCTTTGGTAGTATTACTCGCATTTGTCCAAAGTTCGATAAAGGTTAACCCGACGTACCAGAGTAGTGTAGAACGAGTTTTAGTGAACCAACCCCAAATCGACCCGAAATATGCGGCCTCACTCCTCTACTTAACAATGAGCGACGAATTTGTCAACAGTAAAGGTGGTCAACTTGAGATAAGTAACGCAGTTATGGATGGTAGGTCCATCATGTTAAAATCATACGGAACCGCCTTTGGGAGACCCGAGTACCAAACCGTCAGACCCTACGACCAAACCTACAAGCCCGGATTAATATTATCTCGGAGCGATGGTGACGACGACACAAAATGATAACGTCCCCATGGTTGCCGTGGCGGTCGAGGAGCTATCACACCAACTGGGACGTCTAGCCTTAATACTCAAAGAATTCAAGCCAATCAAGATGGTTAACTCTACCGTTAACACCATTTACGATGAATGGGTCCTCTTGTTAATAACGTGTACATGTATAACCCTCTTCGCACTAACCATCACCGCTATCCTCCAGTATATCAAGAAACTAACCAACACTATCCTACGTAAGTGTCATAAGCATGTGGACCCAATTATAGTGATCCCAACCTCAAAGGTATGCGAACATGTGGGTGAACATGGTATGGATGCGATCATAAGAAAGGTCTTGGCTCAACAAAAACAACAACGGACCAAAAGTAAGACATATGAGGAAGTATCTACAGATGATGATGACGATTTAGACTATAGCCCCGATGTCACAGAAGATGAAGATGCTGTTTCTGCTACAAATGTTGCCGAGAGTGGGATAGTCACCATCTCCAACACTACTACTGGCGATGATCACGCGTTCAATATACACTACCGACAACCCACACCACCCATACCAGCGACTAGGCTTAGTCGACACAAAACCCCGGTTGGCCAAAACCTCGAATTCTACAGCGATGACGAAGATACTCATCAACCCATGCCGCGTAAAATGCTTTGATCATATTATTAAGCTATATGTGTACAAAGAATAATAAAATGGTTGGAAAATTACATTTTGTTTTTATTTTATCAGATACATTACAGACAGTTGTACATTTGTTGTGGTATTCTGAAAATATTTGGGTAAAGGCATGATACTTGGTAAAATCAACTCTATATTTTACACATACACCCCCCTTACATGGTACAATTCTCTGGTACTTGGTAAAAATCAACTCTATATTTTCCCTTACATAGCACATTTATCTTGGTAAGTCTTATGATACTTGGTAAAAATCAACTCTCAACCTCCCCAACACATAGGATATGTAGGGTACATTTCTTGCGGTATACAAAAATCACCACAGGAGCTTAATTGCGATATCTTTTATTTTTACTGTAGGATAACCTAGACTTTACAGGCCTTCGTTCACAGTTAAACTGACTGTTATCGTAGACTCGCTCTTGGTTTCGCTGGTTGTACCCGTGAGTCTTGTTAGGCAATTCTTTGGTGGTGTATGTTGGTGTGTCATATGTTGAGTGCGACCTGTCGCTAGAGGAGCTACTACTCTTGTCTGTGCGGTATTGTGTTGGTAGTCTCCTGTTGCTGGTATTAGGTTTATGTGTCGGGTGATAGTTGGTGGTGTTATATGTGAGCTCATCATCTTTGGTGTCGTAGTAATACTCTAAAGAGGAGCGTTTCGATGGTGGTGGTGGTGATGGTGTTGTAGTGTCGTACCTCACTTTAACTCGTCTCTCGTTTGACAACGCGTAACTGTTGGTGGTGTTATATGTGAGCTCATCATCTTTGGTATCGTAGTAATACTCTAAAGAGGAGCGTTTCGATGGTGGTGATGGTGCTGTAGTGTCGTACCTCACTTTAACTCGTCTCTCGTTTGACACAGCGTAGTTTTTGTGGTATGGTTCACCACCGTCATAGGGGGAGTTGATACGTTCCGTTATAACACGTCCGCGCAGCTTTACTGGTCGCTCATCGTAGATGTTGGGTGACTGATTCCGTATGTGTGGTGGTTGACTAATTCCCCACCGCTCTTGGTCTTGGCATTCTTCGAGGATAGCAGGTCCGCGGGGTGTTGCTGGCCGCTCAATGCTGGGACTCCGCCACCTATTATGTCGTTCGTCGGGGATAGCAGGTCCGCGGGGTGTTGCTGGCCGCTCAATGCTGGTAGATGGGTTACGTCTATGGGGCGTTGGTGGTCGACCAACAATAGACTTGCGAGGTGAAATGTCCCTAGGTGAGGCTCTCCACTCTCGCTTACGGTCTTGGGTTGGTGGCGATCGCTCTCGCTTACGGTCTTGGGTTGGTGGCGATCGCTCTCGCTTACGTCTGGAAGAATGGGGGGCTAGCATTCGTTTGCGTCCGGAAGAATGGTGGGCTGGCGAACGATCACGCTTACGTTTGGGAGAATGGTGGGCTGGCGATAGCTCGCGCTTACGTTTTGGTGCGGCATTATTATAATCACTGGGTCGGGTGTTCCATTCTCCATAACTGGCGTATGGTCCATTTTCACCTATATTATGGTATCTAGAAGATGAACTGTGTCTTGGTGATTCTCGTCCGTGAGCATGTGGTTGGGTATAGCGAGTAGGGGACAGTCTGGTATTGCAAGGCTGCGGCGGTGACGCATTCTCTCCTAGGTCACCACCACTTGTCAGTTGATGCGTATCCGTATCCTTCTCCACACGCTCCACCCTAGTGTCTTCGCTCTGGTGGTCCTTAGTAGTAGTAGTAGTAGTAGTAGTAGTAGTAGTAGTAGTGTTCTTCTTCACACCAGGGTCCTCTTTGCTCATCGATCCACTGTCGTCGTCTGAAGTATCAGAGTAGTTAGACGAATCACCGCTACTGGAGTCTGATGATTGCTGTTGTTTGGTAGCTCCGTCATCGCAGTTGAATAGTACAATACTACCCTCTTTTGGTTTAGTGACATCATCCTCTTCACCTCTAATGTGGTTGGTTGATTTCTGTAGTTTGGTAGCGTTGAATGGTGAACCACTACTCTCTCTTGGTTCATCCTCATCACTACTACCACTACCACTACTACCACTACTACTACTACTGAAGTTGAGTGGGGCGCGGTTTACGAGTGTACTCTCCTTTATAATAGCCATGGCAGTCTCGTCTTCAATACCACTTTCATCTTCATCTGAGTCGAGTTTTACGCGAGGCCTTTTGGTGGGTGTGTGACCCTCATCTTCGGATGAAGTGTATACCAGAGATGAACTCTTCTTTTTGATGGGTGGGTTAGCCTTCTCGGTAGTAGTGTTGGACGGTGGTGGTGGTGGTGGTGGTGGTGGTGGTACGGGTGTTGGTGGTGGTGTAGACTTGGTCTTGGTGTACCGTTTAGTTGCATGTCCTTTCTTCTTGCGAGGGTTCTTAACGTTGGTGGGGTAGCATCGCCGTATCGTGTCTATATCATTGATACCGCCGAAACTACCTAGTCTGGCAACTTGGCTGGCGACGATCATTTTGGTAAATAGGGTATTGTCCGTGCCTCTGGTGCCGTTACAGTATTCTACGATGGATCGTTTGAGGTTATAAAGTTTCCGAATCTTTTCCGGTGATGCACTATCCTTCTAAAGATCACACCTCATTTTCTTAGCCAATTGGGCTCTAACAACCAAAACATCTTTAGGTATTAGGTGAGTGTCCATCATCTCCCAAAACAGAGCACCGAATTCCTTACTGGTTTTCATACAGTCGGCGACGGACCACATTGAGTCAAATAGGGACCACACAGTGTATCCCATGAGATCCCACTCCCCCAGCTCACTGTTGCACATAGTGTCGATAAAGTTGGACGCCACATCCTCATTCAATCCCAAGAGGGGCTTGGTGGTGTATTGGTGGACAGGATATAGTAGCTCGACGATATCGGTGGACTCACTTATTTCTTCATTATCATCGTGGGCCAGTCGTGTACACATCAGCCGCGGGAAGACTTTGAACAGCGTATTCTTTGTGCACTGTATAGTCCCCTTTCTGTCATCATTTTCCAAGGTATTCTGTTTGAGGGCGTAGAAATTAACTTGATTCATATCCACTATATGGTTCCAGCCAATATCATCCATCGCGGAAATCTCGGTCTGCATCCTATCTATTATGGATTTGACGACGATGACATTACCATCGTCCAGGGCCACCAATCTAGTCACATTGTTGGTCGTCTTCGCGGTGTTTGACTTGTGGACTTGGTTCATGTATATCACAACATCATTTCAAGACGATGATGACGGTGAAATTTTTTTAGTCGCTGATTTTTTTTTTTTTTTTATCGCTATTATCATGTTGAGACCCTAGGTGAAAAAGTCGATGATGACGATGATTTTTTTTTTGC
>JARFOF010226175.1:0-12018 GCA_031763525.1 Pagurus beringanus
TACATATAAAGTAATGCAATAACCTGTTTCTGATTATGTGATTAGTTTCCATACATAACGCGCCACTTAACTGTTTATAACTTATCAACATCCGCACATAACACAATTAATACCGAAACGCTCTTGTTTGGGAAATCATGTCACTAAAGTTTCACAGTTTCCGAATGACGTGTTTGTAAAAATACATATCTATAGTTACCTTCTTATATATTGCAGGAGGTTAGATAACATAATTAAATGTATATTTTGACTATCAATCTTTTCATACACTAACATAGTATGCAGAATTTAATGTAATACATCTGTTGTGCAATTATAATAGTAAACAAAACATAGAAAGAAGGACCATTCAATCATAAAAGTTGTTACAACAATATAAGTAATCTTATCTAAGAGACAGACACATATTGAGACCTAGATGAGATTAAGCTTAACATAATAGCTGTAAGGGATATTTTATAATAACTTTTCTATACTCCTAAATAGCAACTAAACCATAATTATTAGCAAATACTATTGTGAAAGATAAAACACACATATACAGTATACATACTAATTAATCAATGAGGGAAACCAACACAATTTGGAAGAATGGCCAGAGTACTAGGGTTAAGAAGACTAGATTACCATAGTTTTGCTTTGGTTTGGTTATTCACGGGAAGGGTTTGGTTAGATTACGTGAAGTTAGCTTTAGCTAGTCTTTAGTTAGACCAAGTTAACTCCTACAGGATTATGGTGCGTTGTGAAAGTACATTATGCATACCATTAGACGATTATATATAACTCAGGACGGATATGTGAGCATTAAAAGGGTAAGGACTATTCCAATTTTCTCTCTGACTTCCATATATCATTCGTCAGCTGGTAAAATTGTCTAGTAATATCTGTTATCTGTCAAAAAGATCGCCACCTGTAAGTGGCACCGATTAGCTTGTCGCCCATCGGTAATTTGTTTAGTTTTTTTCCCCATAGATAGGATTCCAGCTAAAGCTATTGAGTCCCATCCACCCGGAAACACCTCTTTCAGATACCAGGGGGACAGCTATCACCAGAGACACCCCTATTACAGGGGGACCTCCTAAGCCTCTACCATTTGGAATGTGTCAGTCAAGAAATAGGTGTGGAAAGTTACCTCTCATTTTCTCTAGCTACATTTGCTCTCTCGGTTAGGGATTACGATTGTTGTCCTACTTATGATGAATGCAAATACTATGGTCATATATCAATATGACCATAGTAATTACATTCATTATAAGTAGGACAACAATATCAATTTTAGGATGTGAATGATAAAACAAACAAACATATTGCGTGATAGTGGGATATGTTATGAGTTTTTAAATGGTCAATTTGCAAAGGCTAATATGATATAATGTGATATATTCCGTTAGCTTTGATCTTGTATATCTTGTATCGGCATCAACAACTACAATAACAATTGTTTTATGAACAGAAGTATTATTGAATCTAAAGATGATATTACATGTACGTGTATAACAGTAACTGTGGCTTGGTAGCTTATGATTTAATTTGTATAACAAATATCGATCATTTAAAAAGAAAAGAAGACCCTCTCAGAATGAAATACCCACTTTAGTTTCCACGGCGTTTCTCCTCCCAGTCGTTCTCCACGCTCCAATGCATGAGTCTTAAATTTCATACCACTTCATGCTCTCTCCTTACAGTTCCTATTCGCATACCTTTCCAATATCGTGTATTATCTCTCTCTCTTTTTCGTACCTTCACCACTTTTCCATAATGTCTATTCCATGATATCTGTTTAGCATTCCGTTTCATCACATATCATACAAGTGATTCAACATATTCATGATGGCTGCTTTATTCCCATGTCTACTCTTCTAATATGATAATGTTGTATTTTTCTTTTCTCCTACATTTTCCCTATTACCTCACCCTCCCTATTCCCCATCATTAGATTTGTTATCTTCATTGTCTCAACCTCTCCCACATTTATTTCAGACACGTTCGCCAGGACAATATTGGCACCTAAATAGCACGAACACTCTAAACATTGACATATATGTGTCGAAAAGTCTTATAGTCGCCATCAAACTATTGGGCCAAATGTCTTAAGATCTGAAAACCGATGGGGCTAAACATGAGGATCAAGACCAATATACTGGATCAAGGGTAATAATAAAGTCGACCCATCTCCCCATAACAAGTTTTCCCCACTTCCTTCTACTCCCAATAACCTCACCACCTCAGTTACCTTCCACAGCTCTCCTCGCTCTGTACACAATTCTAAGCTAGTTGGGCATTTGGGAGAACACATACCTTCAACTACGTTGGCGGAGGTATGCATTCTACCAATCGCCTCGTAAATGAAATGCATATCCAATCTGACTTTTTGAGATATCCTGTTTACAGACAAACAGACAAACAGTCAAATGAAGGCAAACACAATTTTTGTATCCAACTTCATTTGCGGAGGTAATATTATAATCATTATCTATTAAGAAAATGTCATGTGGTGGTTGCAGAGCCAGTTAGAAACAAATCTTGATAGCTTGTTGACGGCGAACAATTATGCACCTTAGAAGAGTAGCATTTACTCATCCCTTACCCCTTAACGAATAGCCTCGTGAGGAAAAAAACTCTCTCCTGTTGCTCACATGTGTAAATAGTTGTCTGTCAAGATTCATTAGCACACATTTGCCTGTCCAGCAGAGGACTGAAGTACTCGGAAAATGGGCTCCAGTCCTGACGTTTTTCTTGACATACAGTGTGCTGGTTTAATAATCCAGAAGGGTTGATAGCCTCTGAAGTCCTACTCAACTAACTAATTGTTCAGTTTCCACCCACACGTCTCCCAGTACGTCGCATGGAAAATGTGAATACATATTATGTATCTTCAGGTGCCAGTCAGGTGGACAGAATATGTTTTGCACCAATTTGAACCATACTACCTATTTAACTATTTTCATAAACTACATCAAATACGATTCAGATGTTCATACTTATTATCGATTTATTACATTTGTTTGTAGTTATGGAATGGCTTTGATTATATTAGAATACGCGTATGTAAGATCATATTATTGGAATAATACTGTTTCGAACTGTTTAAAAGAGAGTTTCAAATCCAATTGATTTGGCGGGAAATAAGGAGGACAGGGCGTGAGGACTGGACGAGAGTTAGTTGCCTCTAACCTACGAAACAGTGAACAACACTGCATAATAACGGAGCAAATTATTGTACATTAGAACGGCTCAATACGATACAAGAGCCTCGCTACCTAAAGTTGAGTACCCTTATATAGAATATAGCTGGCCAGTACATATACATTATAGGGTTTCTTATACATTTAGGTCGGCGTTACGCAGCAGGATTATAAAACAACTCACCGTAAGTGTCAAGTAATTATATGTATAAAATCTACTTATAAATGATTGAAGTAATTAAATTGAATAAGCCTGAATAATAATGCGTTATTTGTATCATACAAAGTAATTATTAATCGGAGTGATAACGTAACAGTAAATTAATTAACTATTGGCATAATTATAGGAATACAAAGCCCACAACAGATATCTTTGTTTCAGTGGTGTGTTGGTGTACCGAGACATGGACTCTGCAGCACAATTTTGGTGAGTGTGTGACACGGGGATCCGAAAATAGAACTTTACATAATTTAGCCCCTTCGAAAATTAATGTGGAAATAAATTGGTTAGTTGAAGGAAGACAAGGGCAGTCGTAGCTAAAAGTTTCCACATGTTGGTCCTTCGAACCGGATCTCTGTGTCGCATAGCCACCAATGAGTGTGAAATCAGTCGCTGTAGTAGGCCACAGCTTAGTGCCGTCTAACATAAAACCGGTAGATGGAGCTGTCATAAATATTTATCGATCGCCGGGAGCTAAAGTCGCGAAATTTGAGGAAAATCGTATACTATCTCAAGTCCTCAATTCTTCTTTTGATTTAGTTATCCTATTTTTAGGAGGAAATGATATATTTAACAATTGTCTACCGTCACAAATTGCAAACAACATAAAACAATTGATAGAACAAATTCACCTTTACTGTCACTCTCATATAGCGTTTGTATTGATAGAAAATCGCTTCCCTAGGCCTGGCAATAGATTTAATGTAGATGAAGACCAGTATAACAGAGTCGCTAACAACATAAATAATAGGCTTAAAAGAACATACAGGCATAAGTCATATGTCCAATTCTTAAGTGTCGGAGCGAAACCGTTTCATGGTAGAATTCCTGACGGCATTCATTTTACTGGAGAATCAAATTTACATCTTCAAAGAAAGTTACACAATACCATCAAGCGTTTTGTAGATAAGCATCAAGAGATATTAAGAATGGCATTGGAAAAAACAAAACGTTCCTTAACTGCGTACAAAGGACACTTGACACGCATCACTAAGAACTGTGAATCCTTAATAAACCAAGATGTGATTGATGTAGTAGAAGCAGAGGTATCAGTCAAAACTTTGGAAAAAAGATGGACATCTTATGATCAGGCTTATGAAGAAGTAGAATTGCTGTTGTTAGATTCAAAAGACACAGACGACCAAATTGAGGAGTTACAGAATGAGTATTATCAGTTACATTTAAATTATCAGAAGAACATAACTAGGTTAAGATCAAAGATTAAACCTCCCGACGCTCATAGTACCGGTACACCTATAAATAACCCACCTAGCTCTATTAGGCCAAAACTTCCAAGCATACAGCTACCAACATTTTCAGGTGATCTCATAGAGTATGAAGCATTCATTGACCAGTTTGAGGCACAAATAGGCAACAGACCAGACCTCGAACCGGTCACTAAGCTTCAATACTTAAAATCCCAGCTTAAAGGAAGAGCATTAGATCTCATTAAAGGATATACCTCGATCTCTGCCAATTACCAGAGCGCACTAGACACCCTCAAGGAAACTTACGGAGATCAGGAGAAAATCAAACATTGCTTGTTGCAGAGTATTGTAAATCTAGAGCAACCTAAACACAATAGAAATGACTTAGAATCATTTAGAGTCAATCTGTTGAACTTAACAAGAAGTGTGAAAAACAAACACGACTACACTGACTCAGAGTGGATGATCGCCTCTATATTTCAACATAAACTTACAACCACAACAATTAGGCAACTCTATTTAAAATATGAGAAGAATTACTTTAGTCTTGATGAACTGAATGAAGGGCTGAGAGATCTTCTATCACACATGGAGGTGGAATCCAAACAAAGATTTAGTAATACAGTTAAAACTGAGAACATTGAGAAGTACAAGGAGAGACAAGTAGGGTCGTATTTTACTACAGACACCCAGAACAAACAACGCTCTGCCACATGTACATTCTGTAGAGGAGCACATAAGGACTCTCAATGCTCAAAATACACTACAGGTAGTGAAAGGATTCAACGCATCAAAGAACTAAAACGATGCACCCGTTGTATGGGGACTCATTACACCAAATCATGTAGTGTTCAATTACAGACTTGTAGGAAATGTCACAGAGGACCCCATCATACAACTCTATGTAAAACACAAGAGAGTAAACCACGTAGTGTACAACCAATAAGTACATCAAACACTGATACTCAACATGACACAAATAGTAATACAAATACTTCAAATGTAGGAACTAGTACGTCTACAGTAGCGGCTATGACAAAACCTACAGGAGTAGCTCTTGCTACAGCAAGAGCGAAGTTAGAGCAAAATGGTGAAACCATAAGACTTTTCTTTGATACTGGTTCCCAAAGAACATTTATTACAAGAACACTGGTTGAACGAGTAGGTATGACTGTGAAATCAAAGGGAGTCATGACTCTAACAGGATTCACAGGTCAATCAGATACGCAAGAATATGACATAGTGAAACCAGTAGTACAAATGGGAAACCGGAAGAAAAGACTAACTGCAGTGGTAGTTGACAAACTTCCTCAGACTACAGTATAGTGACCGTAGGACTGACAAACGTTATGGACGAGTTAACTAGCAGAGGCATACATTTGGCTGACTCCATTGTAGATAATGACAAGGTAGGACAAATTGACATCTTGATAGGTAATGACCATTACTATGACTTCATAGCAACGAAGACCACAGTAGTAGAAGGCATACACCTTCTGAGTTCCCCAGCTGGTTATATAGTCACTGGGAAAATACCCTGTAAATATAGTCAGGTCAAAACAAACTACTCATCACAGAACACAGTACAGGAATCTGTCATAGTAATGAAAATCACGTCATCCTTCGATCCTTTGCACACACAAGAACAAGTAGACACCCCACCTCTTCATAAATTATGGGACCTAGATGTGATAGGGATAGATCCCAAACAACCCTCACCAGATGATAAGACATCTTATAATGAGTATTTAAATAGTGTAAAGTACGAGGACAATCAATATTGGGTCAAGCTCCCATGGAAAATTAATAAACCTGAGCTGCCTACTAATTACCGGAAGACTTGTGGACAAATGTATTCCCTGGCGAAGGAACTACAAAGGAAAGATTTAGCAGAATCCTACAACAACATTTTAAAGGAACAATTGGAACTGAAGTTTATTGAAGAGGTACCTTCAGCACAACCTCATGACAAAACACACTACCTGCCTCATCATGGTGTGACAAAGGAGTCTGCTACAACACCTCTTAGGATAGTGTATAACTGTAGTTCAAAAGCAACTCCTCATGATCCATCTTTAAATGATTGTTTGATGACAGGTCCAACAATGACAAAAAAATTATGCGATGTCCTGATAAAGTTCCGAGCAAACAAGTATGCGTACACAGCTGACATATCGAAAGCTTTTTTAAGAATAGGCTTACAGGAAGAAGACAGGGACTACACCAGGTTTCTTTGGTTGTCAGACTCACATAATTTGAATAGTCCAATGAAGACATACAGATTTAGATCAGTGCTGTTTGGTGCTACAAGTTCACCTTTCCTACTACAGGCTACCATAGATTACCATCTGAAAAACTCAAACAGCCATGTCAAAGATTTGCTAGCATCAAATTTTTACGTTGATAACTTTCAAGGTACAGCGGCAAATGAAGAACACCTCTTAAACATCTATGCTGAAGCTAATAGAGAAATGAAGCTAGCAAATATGCCATTAAGACAATGGACATCAAATAACTTCAGACTTCAGAAATGTATAAAGCTAGAATTTCCAGGTTACGAAATCCCAGCAGAAAATTCAGTATTAGGGCTGCAGTGGAATAAAGATACAGATACTTTAAGCTTGAAACCGATCAAATCTACGCAAATCCAACAACACCCTCTGACAAAACGATCATTGTTGGCGAACATCAGCAAGTTATTTGATCCGTTAGGTTTGTTTTCACCCATTTCCATCAAAGGAAAGCTCCTTCTACAAGAAAGTTGGAAGCTTAAGCTTGACTGGGATGAACCTTTATCTGTGTATTATGAAGAACAGTGGAAACAACTTCAGGGAGAATATGAACAGATCCCTTGTATTAAGATCAACCGAGCTGTAGTAAATGAAGAAGATCCCTGCTGTCTGCATGTATTTTGTGATGCTTCAAGTAGAGCTTATGGAGCTGTTGCTTATATAGTTGTAAATGATCAGTCTTGCATGTTAACGAGCAAAGCCAGGGTAGCTCCACTAAAACCAAGGACAATCCCGCAACTAGAGCTCACTGCATTGTACGTAGGAACTAAACTAGCCAAGTATATTCACCAAACACTTGAACACCTATCAATAACTGAAACCTATCTTTGGTCAGATAGCGAAATTGCGCTCCAATGGGTTAGGAATAATAACTGTAAATTGCCCTATGTACAAAATAGAGTAATGGAAATATGTGAAACCCAAGATGATTACAAATTTAAGCATGTAGAGACCAAAACCAATCCTGCTGATATGTTAAGTAGAGGTGTTTCTGTGAGACAGTTGGAGAAAAACATGATTTGGTTTAGTGGCCCAGAATGGTTAACCAATAAAACAAAGTGGCCAGAACAAAAGGACAATGTTGCATCTATTAACTATATTGACACAGACATCGCAACTAATGATCAGAAAATGCAGCAAATGACAGATATTCATCGGTTTTCTTCTCTTGGCAAATTATTAAGAGTAACTTCTATGGTCTTCAATTTCATTAACAAAATATTTGCTAAGAAAAACTGGAGTAGACGTCTGAATATCAACCCAACTGAATACTGGATAAAGAGTTCACAAGCTGAAATCTATCATGAGGAAATAGTTTATTTGTCAAGGTGCAACCCACAAAACACATCCGAGCTGTCTAAAAAGACCCTCGGACAAACAACACCTGAGCTGTCTAAAAAGACCCTCGAACAGACAACACCCGAGCTGTCTAAAAAGACCCTCGAACACACCACAGTCAAACCTAGCAAACTAATACATCAGTTAGGACTGTACCTTGATGACTTAGGCATTATAAGAAGTGAAGGTAGACTTCAGAATTCCTCGCTTAGATATAGGTCTAAACATCCAGTTCTGTTACCTAAAAAACACTGGTTTTCTCAACTCGTAATAAGGGACGCTCACTGTAACACATTACACGGTGGAGTTGGGGACACTATAATGAATATAAGAAAGAATTACTGGATACCTAAATTAAGACAGGCAGTCAAGACATGTATTCGAAATTGTACTATCTGTATCAGATATGATGCGAGAACACTGAAGTATCCAAAACCCCCACCATTGCCAGAGGAAAGAGTTAAAGAAACCAGACCCTTCCAAGTGGTGGGCATAGATTACTCAGGTGCCATTCAACTACGATCTCCTGAAAACCAGTCAAAGTTAGAATCTATCAAAGTCTATATTTGCCTTTTCACTTGTGCCACTACCCGAGCAGTACACTTAGAACTTGCAACTGATTTGTCAGCCGATACATTTATGAGAGTGTTTCGACGATTTGTAGGCAGAAGATCTTGTCCAAAAGTAATAATTTCTGATAATGCCTCCAATTTCAAGAAAGCTGAAAGGTTCTTGCAAGAAGTTTTTAAACAAGAAGAGGTGCAAAGGTATTTGGATGAAAAGGGATGTGAGTGGAGATTTATTGCACCAAGAGCGCCATGGCAGGGCGGTTTTTATGAGAGGATGGTAGGAATTGTGAAGAAATGTTTAAAGAAAGTACTACATAACAAAAAGGTTAGTATTGATGAACTCCACACACTGTTAGTTGAGATAGAGGCTAGAGTCAATAATCGCCCCCTTTCATATATCAACGAGGGAATAGATGAACCAGAAACTTTAACACCAAATCATCTTCTATATGGACGTACCATAGACACTATGCCACCTGTAATAAGTAAAGAATGTAAAATGGATCCTGATTATCTATCTAGTATAGGAAAAGTAAACTCAAAACTATTAACTGAACGTTTCAACCATCTGAACAAAGTACTAAAACAATGGAATGCAATGTGGCATAAAGATTATCTTTTGTCTCTTAGGGAAAGATATTATGGGAATAAGTCAGCACCCACAACACCCAAAGTAAAAGTAGGTGATATAGTTCTTATTAACAACGATGACTACAGTCGGTCAACATGGCCATTGGGTAGGATACTATCATTACATCCCGATAAGTCCGGTGAGCTCCGGTTAGTTAAGGTATTATCTAAAGGAAACGTTACTCTTAGGACTGTAGATAAATTAATCCCGTTAGAAATATCTGCCAGCAACATACCAGACGAAAATGATCAAACTGAAGAAAAAAAAAAACCCGTAGAGCAGCCCAGAAAGCCCGTAGACACTGGCAAAGGCAACTTGATGAGGGAGTGGAGGATTAAAGATTAAAAAAAAAAAAAAATGCAACCACTCAATTTATATAATGGATTTCGTGCAGTATCAATTGTGAATATTTGGGGGCCCCAGGATGTGGGAAATATTTCCCACAGGAATGATGAAAGAGAATTACTCTATAATTTGTAAATATTTGTGGGATAATGTAAGTTGTATATAATAGTAGTTAGGATATTTAACAGTGTAATATAATTAATTTCGTACGGTATATAAAATATAATATGTACGAAAATACGATACTGTACCAAAAATCGGAATAAACCTCATAATAGTGAAATATTTCATATGATTGGAATAATACTATTTCGAACTGTTTCAAAGAGAGTTTCAAACCCAATTAAATTTGGCGGGAAATAAGGAGGACAGGTCGCGAAGACGGGACGAGGGTCAGTTGCCTCTTATCTACAGTATAGTGAACATCACTGCATAATAAGGGAGTAAAACTATAGTACATTAGAACGGCTCAATACGATACAAGAACCTCGCTACCTAAAGTTGAGTACCCTTATATAGAATATTGCTGGCCAGTACATACACTGTACGTTTTAGGGTTTCTTAAAAATTTAGGTTGGCGTTAAGTTGTAGGATTATAAAACAACTCACCGTAAGTGTCAAAGAATTATTATATGTATAAAATCTACTTATGAATAATTGAAGTAATTAAATATAACGAATTCAATTGAATAATGCTGAATAATAATGCGTTATTTGTATCATAGAAAATAATTAATCGTAGTGATAATATTACAGTAAATTAATTAACTATTGGCATACTTATAGGGATACAAAGCCCACACAAGATATATTTATTTCAGTGGTGTGTTGGTGCACTGAGACATGGACTCTGTAGCACATTTTTGGTGAGTGTGTGACACTGGGATCCGAATATTGAACTTTACATAATGTAGACCCTTCGAAAATTAATGTGGAAATACATTAGTTAGTTGAAGGACGACAAGGGCAGTCGTAGATAATAGTTTCCACAGTATCTAAAGTAAATATTTGATCTTGGGTTGTTTAACAAGCATTTATTTATTCCAAAATAACTAATACGCTTGTATATGGACGTTAATATGGCTGTCAATAATTAATGATATGTCATATACATTATTATATGAAGATCAATGTTTACAGACTAATTATTAATAGTATTATTACTTTGTTGTAAGCTCGATACTAATACGTACTTGAATTATGTGCAACAATTCTAAAAGTAATTACTCACATTAACCACATTCGTTCATATTTAGAGTAATTAATTATGACAATTAAACTATACGGCCTGGCGGCCGATCCTTGCCCGCCCTGTGTTAGACTATGTACAACCATCTGAATTTGTATTTCTTCCATAGGACCCCCTTAGTCAAAGCAAGTAGCAGAACAAAATTCAGGCTGATCGATCACACCGTTTTGGAGATAGCCGAACTTTTAGCACACCCCACGCGCGCCCTTGAAATCAACGACAACAACAACAACAACAACCTTTAGCACTCTCGGACTGAGTGGCTGATTGACTAACCCGTTACTAGACTGGCCGCGCTTCCCTACGGCCGGCAATAAATTACCCTTGGTGTAGGTCAGAAAGATTAAGCCTTTACAACGGCACTTCACATCACAAAAACACACCACCTCAAATTGTGTATATTGTTGCGTTGTGAAGGGTTATGTACTATGAAATATTACGAAATCGAAGTTACCCGGTATATAGATGAGATTTAGACATTTAATTTGAGTTGAATAATATAATATAATTACTTATACGACCACTTACCCAATGCGTCCAAATCCAACCCAAGACTAATCAAAAGTGAAAAATACTACGTTTTTTATGGTTCCTAAAAGTCCAAATACCCTGAAATATGTCAACAATCTCAATAAATCAAACAAATATAGAACCATGGAAGACAAAAAAAAACAAGTAGTGGAAATGTTTGGGTCAGTGTTTCCCTCCTTAAATGAGTTGCTGCACGATTAGGCACATGATTCTAGGCTTTGGTACCCATGTGGCGGTTTAGGTGATGCAATTTTGGAGTTCCTGGAGCAAGTTTTACCACTGGTTCAGGCAAAGGGTCTTAGTTGCTCCTCTCAAGGGACGTCTTGCTGGGGCATCATACACTGGTGGACTGACAACACTTATAGGCAAACTTCAGCTTCCCACAGCTACACAGCAGGGTACCGTTGTCTTCTAAGGATTGGCCTACTTGGCTCAAAACTGTGCCCTCCGT
>JARFOF010226812.1:0-11878 GCA_031763525.1 Pagurus beringanus
TCGCAACACAGATTGCTTCGAATGTACATCTCCATCTTGTTTAGGGCCTGAGTAGGGGTGAGACCCGCAAATGTGAACATCTGCAAGTAGTTGTCGAGCTTGTCTTCGGTAGTAGTGGTTTTTGAATGGCTTTTGGTAAAGTTCAGGATGGCTATGATACTCTCTAGGATAGAGTGTTCGGCGAGACCCAAGAGCGTAGCGACCAGAGACCCCTGTTGGCCGTTGGCGGTGGCCGTGTATACGGTCTGTATTACGTTATGTTGAAAAATTCGGAACTGTTCAGTCAACTCTGCAAACTTTTTGGGATTAAGGTTAGTGTCGACTCGTCCAAATACCATATCCAGGGCCCCCTCCTTGGTTAAAATGGTGAACACCTTGAGGTTGAACTGACCTATATGGTCTATGATTTCGGCAGCTACCTTTTCCATCATGAAGAAATTGTGACGCTTCGTGTCGTGGGTTTGGTCCTGGCCGCCGTCGAACACGTACATGACAGCCTTCCTGAGATCTGCATGGTCGAGTTCGTTAGTGATCTTCGTGTTGAAAGAGTACCTTTCGTTGACGCCACATTGAGCTGCGCTAACATTGGGGCTCATAACGTCGAATAGCCGACTAGCCGCAGTCATTTCGTATTCAAACTTCTTGTTGTCGGCGACCATAAAGTTGGTGGATCTCAGTCCCATTTGCGCCACATCTGCCTTAGCGGCATCATTCACCGAGGGTATTGTCGGCATAGAGGCCTTCAGTTTTTTCGGACCTTGGATTCTAGCCTCTTTCTCGGTAGCCAGTGTTAGGGGTCTTTGGTCGGCCACGGTAACATTCCTAGCATGGGCGTACACTGAGGTAGCGGCCAACGACTTGCGGTTTAATGATTCGAAAATGTTGTCGGTATTAGGCTGCGACAAAATATCCAATTTCTTAATGGTCCACTTAGTTCTCTTGCGTTCAATTTCTCGCATTTGGTCATCTTCGGATGATACATCCTCTTCGTCGTTGGCACCGCTTCTGCTGCGATTCACGAGCACCATGCTTTGGCTGTTCATGCTGATGATAGCTTCGCGATACTTGCCAGTCTGTGGGACCCTAGCCAAGTGCGGGTCGATCAGGCTGGGGTCCGAACTATGGCTAATGTTCTTAAAGATTTGAGTGTTCTGTACGTGTTGGTCGATGAAATGACTATGAAGGGTAGACAGGAATTTTTCGTCGGATACTTCTTCAATAGACAGGTTTAGCTTCTGGGTCGCGAGCTTTTGGGTCATAATATTTCTCATGTTCTTAATTTTGTAAGAATTGCCGATTGTTGGATTCGATATAAATGTCGAGAAATCTTCTAACCAATTCTTAACACTGAAAGTTTGGCCCTCAGCTATAGGGAGAATGGTCGTATTGTATACCAAGGAAGAGTTTAGGTTGCTACTAGTAGCAGTGCTGGTGCTGGCGGCGCCACCAACAACATTACCCGCACCAAATGTGGACTCATCTTCTTGGGTCATCTCGGGGACTATGATCAGAGAATTCGAAGACTCATAAGGTGGTGTTAAATCGTCATTATTTTCTACATCCATTGCTTCTTCCTGTAGATAACTATTGGGTCTAGGGGTCTGATCATCATCGAAAATCTGGTTTTCCGCCATGGGGGTGGCGACGGGTGGTGGGTCGGGTTGTGCTCTTTTAGACTTAACAGCACTTTCGGAAGCTGTACTGGACCGTTTATTACGTCCAGTACCAGCACCTCCACTCTTGGGAACTGATTTAGGTCGTCCGGACATCTTCTACTATGCTCAACATTGTTGTTAACTCTCGAGGCACATAGAAAAGTATATAATTCGAAATCTTGAGAATCGTTCAGTAAGTATGTCTCTTAGAAAAATTGACCATGGAAGGAAAAATACAAATTTCGATACCACCTCCACCTCCCATCCAAACCATGGAGAATGAAGTGGATGAAATTATTAAGGGTATCCAAGCTATCCTGCCTATTGCTCCACCTCAAGTTATAGAAATTGTCACTACAACCATCACGACCATCCACACTGAAAATTATACGATGGACACGGTTACACACATTACACATAATATCCCTGATATGATAGGAAAATTGAGAAATAAAAGGTAGCATATGATCATGTTTTTTATTGGTACCCAAAATCTACATAGTCTCTTTCAGTCTGCTGGTTAGCCATCAGAGCCAACACGCATATTTTGTGATCCCGCTTGGCCTTGTAGGTAGGGTGGTTCATCACAACTTTGGTCATCGCCTGGAGTGTAGTACTGCTGATGTTGTGGGCCCTAATGTAATCCTCTATACTCTTCGAGATGTGAATTAAAGGACTTCGTCAAATACTGTAGGTATAGGAAAATGTTCCGCCTGTAGAGTTCAAAGAAGGGAGTATGCTCGGGAAGTCCACAGTCCTCTAAAACTAATCTCCTGTCACAGACCGTGAACCACCGTAAAATCTCGGCCACTTTTAAGCACACACATCCTCCTCCTCCACGAACCTCTACCGGATCGCTGCCACCACCGCAACACATCCTCCTGTACGTTTCGTATATGAGGTAGCCGATGGTAACTACGTTACCAACGCTACTACCCACAAAGTTGAACGCTTCATCCCCGCTCAGCAAACCCACCAGGGTGTTGTATCTCGAGATGTTATGAGGCGAGAACCAGTCCACGTCTAGATATCTAGCTCCACCATAACCAATGTCCACAGTGTATTCTACGGCCGTACTACCACCACCCTCCTTGATATCCCTTATCACCCTTTCGAGTGTGATGGCCAGTACATCCATACCCTCCTATAAATAGGGCCCAACACTGCATGGAGGTATCAGTCTTCAACATAACAGACAGCCAGCAAGATGCCTACAGCCACACAATCCAGAGTCGACAATGTCGTCGTCTTCGTGATAGATGCAACCGCCATCGGCTTTGGTTGGACCACACTCTCCCCCCATGTGATCAGAGCTTATGCCACCCTAGTTAGACTCCACCAGATCCTCAACCTCGGGCTCGGGAAGTCGACAGAGTACCATTTCGTTCTACACCTCCCGGACCTTGAGGATGACAACGATTCTCTGATCAATGTCCATGGAACCTTCACAACCAACCTCAAGAGTGATATAGATGACAAAGGCGACCTAATGAAGTACCTCGAAACACTCGTCAAGAAAATCGCAAAAGAGCCTGTCACAGCTTACTGCTCATCTTATGGCAATGGTCACGATCAAACCCTCCGATCCTTGATTTCTGTAGAGTATGATATCTTAAGGCACTCGTCGAATGTTGACTCGAAGAACAAGCCCACCATGATCGTCAACTTCAATAGTTCGAACAGCCCAACCCCCAAACCGTCGACTGAATACACTTTCCGAAGCTTCGACAAGCACTACAAAGCGATGGTGGAGACAGAAGAGGACGAATACTTGACACCCCTAGAGAAGTTGTTGGGGGTCAGAGAAAATGTGGTAGTTTTGAATCCGATCGTACGGGACGATACCCTGGACCGCTTGGTCAAAAATAGCTACGGTGAACTTGGATTCGGCCTGAGGAGAGACAACGAATATGTGAAATTGGGAAAAACTGTCCCGATGAAAGGTTGGAAGAACCTCATACCATTGAACTTCCACACTGGAAATTCCCCGTGCCTGGCGGCGGAAGCTCTCGTCGAAAGAATTGTAGAACATTTCACGAAACCCGTCGCTGGTGATGATAGGACTATTGACAGCTCTGTGTACGTGCCCATGATGTACTTCCACAATAAGAATGGTGCCGGGTTTACGTGGAAAACTGCTAGTGACATCGGCCCCGAGCCCTCCCCACCTTCACTCTTCATCCCTGCATTCGACAAGAACCTCTACGACTATTTTGATGACCTAAACCCAGAAGTCCTCCGAAGCTTGGGCCAACACTTCTTCCCTCTGGAATTGATGAA
Source organism: Pagurus beringanus (assembly GCA_031763525.1). Lineage (NCBI taxonomy): Eukaryota > Metazoa > Arthropoda > Malacostraca > Decapoda > Paguridae > Pagurus > Pagurus beringanus. The sequence continues at coordinate 3,936 of JARFOF010226812.1, forward strand.
GGTCCCATGTATATCACAGGTCATCGCGCGAAGCTACACCGCTGCCACATACTTGGCGGTACTCAATAAGCAGCAGCAGAAGCGGTCCACGACCGAGACTGACAACGACGAAGACACCACCACCACCACCACCACCAGCAAGAGACAGAAGAGACAATAATGTAATAAAAATGTAACCAAATGTCTCAATTTTTTATTGATTTTTCTTAGGGTCTACTCGTAGTTGTACCCATTCTTCCTCCACAGGCATTCCCACTACATACCCGCGTAGACTTCGTGGATACTCTGTGGCGGGTTTGGTGGCCGTGGCCGCTCTGATGCGAGGGTTTAGGTCAAGTTGTTCGAAAGAGGAGTATACAGAGTACGGATCGCTCCTGTTATTGCTAGCGTCCAGTACTAAGTCGCTTCGGTCGGATTTGATGCAATCCAGTACGTTGAAAGGGTCACTCGCTGATGGTAGAATACAATTGTATAGGCTAGAAGGTCGGACACATCAACTGTAGCATGTTGATGGCGGACTTGTCGGCATCATCTTGGAAGGTGGTATAAGTAGACAACCCATCGGCCATTTGCCATCCCGCGTAAGCCCTGTACCTTCGATAGAGTGCACCCTCTCTGCTGGCTACAGAGGTTCCCTTTCTCTCGGTAGTGTTCATGAAATTGGTGTCCCAGTTGGAGTAGGTGGCGCCTTTAAACGAGCTCATACCTTTCTCCTCGAACACACACCATCGCCTCAGAGGTCTGAGACTTCTTATACCCATGCAGATGTTCCGACTTGAACTTTCGTTGACCATTGATTCTAATTTGGTTGAAGACCATCTCGGCTCCACCCATGATATTACCAGAAATTAACCTAGAGTTTTTAAGACCCTCGAGTACCCGACTTTGGTAAATTTCTCGTGGGGTACGTACTCGAAGGGCTCGGGGGGCGGCAGCAGTTCAACTATATTATTTCATTATCTAAAGAAGCAACCTCCCAAATGAAAACTAACATAAGATATAAGGTTTGCCTAGAGGGTACTTTTGACAGTAGTACACTAGAGGTTGGACTGCGCACTCAGGCCCCTTCAATATAATGTCGAAGATATTCGAAACCCTAACTAGTATCAACACTTTGGCCGTTCAGAACATCAAAAATGAAATGCAAACGCAACTCGTGTACGATCTAGCTAATATGTACCACCTACAAACTAAAAGCCTCCCTCGATTGGGTGTTAACACCAACAAGGCCGCATTTGTCGTACGTTATTCAAAGATGGAAGTGGAAGATGTGGGGGCCAAGATACCACACCACCTAATGACAGCGTCTGACTCCATAGCCAAATATCACGACAAGGTGTTGCTGGCCTCCGAGAAATTGTTCGACCAACACATATCCAAATACTGTACTCTTGTGTAGTACTATCCGCAACACCAAATTAGAAGACATGGTCCTCAAAAGTTTAGCTCGGGACAAGCCACCACCTACTACAATGATGCCAGTCTACGCTAACCTGAAGCTGGAGTATCCCGCTGCCACCATGTTTAAAGATTTGACCAATAGTGTACGAATGCCCATCTCCCGAAGCGAGTTAGGGGTGGGTGTAAAAATCCAATATCAACTATTTAAGCAGCTAGGCAGCAGAGCTAAGGCATGTTGTCTATTCTCCAAGTTGATGAGGGCCACCAAGCTCGACGGACAAACCAACTGTTGTATGGTACTGTGGGCCAATGCGGCGAGTAAAGCAGAAGAAGAGGAAGAAGAAGATGACCACGAGATGAAACTCGACAATCTCACCCAACTCAAAGTACTTTTGCATTTCTGATAATGTAGAGCAATGGCAGCCCCGAACGTAACCGAAGACCACCCCCAAGGTTTTGGAATGCCGTCAACCTTTCGGGATGGACCAATGCAACGGGATGATCACGACGACGCAAGTACTTTTGCATTTCTGATATAGGTACTTTGTTAGTCGACCAAACTTGTGACGATGGTATATAGTAAGAGTAATGGCAGCCCCGAACGTAACCAAAGAAATGACCAAGGTTTTGGCGAATATTACCCAAGCCACCGCCAGCATTGATGCTCTCGCTACTACTGTTGGCGATGATGGTGAAGAAGCTGTGCTATCCGAAGCGACTACTGAAAAAGTAGAAGGAGCCGAAGGGGGGGTTGGTGGTGGAGGAGAAGAAGGAGACGAAGCAGCAGCAGAAGAAGCTATGGCTACAAAACTGGCCGATGTATCAACCCTCAACACATACATCAGCAACCTGAAACTGTCAGCTCCGGAAACCCTTCGGGATGGCATTTTCGAGGAAGACGAAGATTGCGGGTGTATCAAGGTATTCACCCAAGCCATCCAGTTATCAGTGGAGGAGCAACACCCGGGACGGTCACTGGACCCCACCCAAATATTGACCATGGCCATATCTGCTTTGAATGGCTCTAACGTCAGGTACAACGAGGGTCTGGTTGAATATAGTCAGACGTACACTGGGCAAGAAGACCGCGAAAAAATCAACGCGACTCAGAGTAGTGGTAACATCTTCAATAACGAAGACTTGGAGGAAGAGAATGTTCGAAATGCGAATGGGTACCTGCCGGGCCAACTGGTGGGAATCGCATTAAACGTGGATGTCATTAACATGACGCCCATCAGACCTACAACCCATATCCCCTGTAAGTGCGTAGAGAAGTACCAAGAGAAATTGAGAGATAACCTCCATAACGATGGGCACCAACAAATGGTTAAGCAATACATGCAGATGATGAATACGATCAAAAAGGGGGAACGTGATTTGGTCAACCTGATCATGAGTATCATGGCGAGCGCAACCCTCGAATCCTTTAAGAATGGGGAGGTGTATAAAGAAATCCTCGACCATATAGGTGAAGAAACCATCAGAGCCATCACAGCAGCGACTCATCCCGTAGATTTGATGACCACCTTTGCCAAGGTTTTGATGAACACGAGCCTCTCTGCCCAAGGCAAGAGTAAAATGGTGTGCATGAAAATGCGCGTCCACTCGACCGAATGCCCCCACTACGAACGGAATATTAACACTATTAAGAAGCAGTGTAGGGTCACGATAGAGGATGTCAAAATCCTACCGTTAGACCACAGCAAACTTTCCAAAGATGCAGTTTCTACTTTGGAGGCACTGGTGAAACGCGCCAAGAGTGACACCGTACCCCTCATCAAAATATTCAATATTCCTTTGGCCATCATGGAGGATTGTTCCAGCATCCTCACTCATTTTTACCAACCCAAGAGGACACGGGCGGCGACGGCGACGGCGATGGCGATGGCGGAGGAGGAGGAAGAGAAGCAGCAACACCCGCCACCGAAATATGGAGCCAAGGAAAAAGGAAAGCAGCTCGCAAGTACCACCGAGAATAGCGTTATAGCCAAGGGTGCCATCCTCAGAAAAGCGCGGTTTGCGTCCGGAAAGTCCAAAATCCAAAAACGCGAGAAGAGACTCAGTGCCACGGTCTACACCCACCTCTTACATTATAACGTCAAGGGGTTTAGGGATAACAAGATGTTCAGAAATAGCATCGACGGTAACGAGTATACCGCCAACAAGATATCAGAGTGCACGATGATATCTTCGTATTACTCCCAACCTCTCCACCATCCATACAGTAAAGTGGTTGACAACACCAACGTCGCCAAAAACTTGGAATTGAAAGCTCAGGAAATGCTACACTACCACACCGAGTCGACGAAGCAAATGATACAGCAGCTATCGGATAAGTTTGGAGGTAACACCACCCACAATACTCTAACCAAGATTTTCGCTTCTCACTCAACCAATGTGGGGGGCATCACTTACCATAACCCTTTGACTCGCACCCTCTCGACATTGTCGTCCAACAACAAGAACCAAATTGACATGCAGGCAGAGATGGTGGCTATAAGCGCCCTCTTAGGATACAAGGAGTACTCCGATGCACTAGATCTACTCTGTAACAGATCAGAAAATAAAAGAGGAAGATATTGGATATGTGTAGCCGATACGACAACACTAAGAAGACCAACGAGAGTGATTTAAAAGACCAAATCACTATAGGATACAGTAACAACAGGGATATGTGGTCAGAGATTACTGATTTAAAAACCAACATTAGAAAATTTAGCATGGTTTTCAGTGACATGTTGTGTCTCTTCGGCGGTATTGGGATTGGAAAATCTTCGGGCATCATCTCGTCGCTGACCCAAGGTAGATTCGATAGCATTAACCAAATGAGAAACCAAGCCGTCGAAAGGAATTTGGTGTTGACCAAAAAGGGTCTGAGTGAGCTAGAGGACAAAATAAAAACTGAGTGAATCTACCTTTCATGTTTTAATAATCCCTAAACTGAATGTCTAGTAGGTAGGTATCATGGTCGACCAAAACTAAAAAATAAGGATCAAAGTAGTAGTAGTAGTAGTAGTACCTTTCATGCCAAAGAGTATCCTAAACTGAATGAAATGCTCATCGACCAAAACTAAAAACTGGGTGGCGCGATTTTATGTTGAAGAAAACCAGAGAGTACATTTCGTATCGTCATATACCAGCTAGTTATAAAAGTTGTAGTAGAGAGAAAACCAGAGGTTACATTTTGAATCATTTTTATTCAATCAACTATATATGCGGACGGTCTACATGACTTATTAACTCTAGTCGTGAGAGCGATATACCTTTGCTTGTTAACATTAGATGCTAGGAAATGCGAGGCTATTTTTTGCCCCTTTTTACATACATGACAGTACCCGAATATCTTATACAGATAGTTGATTTTGCCACTGGTTCCATTATACATGATATTATCATATCCCCTAATTCTAAGTAGTTCGTCCCCCTCCTTGGGTGTATTTTCTCTGACCAGTTTGATATTGGTGCTACTGCTGTTGGGGAAGAGGTTTATTTCGGTGATGCGTCCACTCTCCTCCGCCTCCCCATCGTCCTCTTGGGGCTTAGGTACCCTAATTAAGCTAAACCCCCCTGCCAGGGTTTCAATGTCAACCTCTTCTTCTCCACTGGGATTTTCCGGCAGAATTCTCGAGATGGTCAACAAGAGGTCTGGGTGTTTATCCTTGCCATCGGCATGACTTGGGCAGAATAGTACCCTCGGTTTGTCGACGCCACCACCGCCCCTACACTGTAGAAATTCTGCCCAAGATTTGGTGATGAATTGATCGTGTAGCTTGATGTTGTTAGTAGTAGTAGTAGTAGTAGTATTAGTCGTAGTACTAGTAGTTGACCGCTTAGTAGGTGTCGTCAAAATGTATATAGCCTTGATCATACCGAGAACCTTCTCCGGTATTATTCCACCAAAGTTGAAGCTTAGGTCCAGTTCTGCCGCGGATGTGGCTTGGAATATGGTACCTCGAAGATATTCAATTTTGAGGAGATCCGATTGCCGCAGAGGGTTAGTATTGCATACCGTTGCGAGGGTGCCAACATCGTAGTCCTTCGCGTAGAGTGTTGGGGGTAGCCACATAGTCTTGTTGTATTGGACGAGGTTGGTGGCGAGAAAGGCTTTGGCCCTTACTTCTTCTATGTTGATGTCGGTAGTCTTTGATGGGGTTATGGCTAGTGTCCATGCTGACACCTCAAATGTGTCGTCGGGTTTGCGGCCAACTCTTAATCTCAAATCTATGAGGCTCAATCGATGCTTAAAGGTTTCAAATTTTTTTGTTAGGCTAGCGTGTACCAGGAGCATATTTAATAAGAAGGTCTTTTGCTTTTCGATTTCATTTAGGAGCCGTATGAACGGTATGAAGTTCATCTCGAGAATGGTGCACACAAGGTATGATACATCCCTTTTTATTCAAACTGTGATTAGTTCGTTATTCGCCTTATCCCCAGCCGCCCAAATGTCCATCATCACCACCCATTGAACTGTGGATGGGATGCCCCTATTGTTGTTATTCACGGGCAGATCGCAAACTTCTTCCAATGTTTTCTTCGAGGACTCTGGTATGACATTCAACTTTACTAACATCTCCTTGTACAGTGTGCGCTCCCGCATCTGTGTAACAAACTCGTCGTATTTTTTACTACGCTTATTGAAGGCAGTCATGCTCTTGTTGGGTAGTCTGCCTCGATTCATCGTTAGGGAGTTTTGGTAGAGTATGTAGTTCAGTTCGTTGCATGCGTCCTTGAAGTTCGAGTGGGTGGTCAGATACCTGCCTTTGCCGCTATTATTGTCTTTTTCGGTCGGCCGCCCCTCACTACCACCGTACACTGTCATATTATTGAGCCTGGTCCTATTGTGGTCGACTCGAGCTAGGTGTTCTATGGGTTGACGTTCACCATCATTCGCATCGTTCAGGTTGAGTATGTAGACTACAATACTGTCGCACAAGTCCAACATTTTCCTACACTTGCTGAAACCATCCTCATCCTCGTCGAGCGTCATGGTGGGTAATGCACCTTTACATTTCTTGGTCAAGTGGTGGCAAACCGAAGTCTTAGTATCGGTCTGTAAAAAGAGAGCCTCCTGGTTACTAGAGAAATCAGACGCCACACTATCAATGAAGTCCGTAAAACGCCTCAGTTTTGCTAGTTGCTGTCCATATTCTACCCCTATCACGGTAACTTCTTCACCCGTCGTCCGTGTCCTCTTGTTGGTGTCACATCTGTAGTATTTGGTCATGCTATTATCGACTATAATCGGTAGTAGAGAGAAGTCCAGGACTTTAGCAGTGTCGTCGCTCATATTCTGCTCCATACTGTCACTACTACTACTACTAGGTTCTTCCGATTCGTCAGGTTCGTACTTTGTCATCTTGGTGGGTCTCGTGTCATCACCACCACCACCCTCCTCCTCCTCACTGTCGTCGTAGTCCTGAAACTTCCTCTTGGGATCGGTGGTGCGTCTATGACTAAAAGTACCACACACGCTCCTGAAGGGGTTCTTTAGACAACTTTCAGTGTAGAGTTGTCTAATATTTTCGCCTTGTGTCGGATTGGTGGAGACTACCCCCTTGACGTGAAACCCGTACATGGATTTGTTAAACCTCCCGAAGAGCAGGAGACCTAGAGTATTCATAGTAATGTTGTGAGCTAACATGTTTCTTAGCATTTTGGGGTTTAGGTTACTGGGTGGGGATGATCGGGTGACGAAGGTATCCCTGAAAGCATCCAACTCCTCTTGGGGTCTAACTTGGCCATCCGCATCCAAAACTGTAGCATATAGAAACAATTTGAGTTCGGCCATAGGTCTCACAATGAACTTTTTACAAGCCGAGCATTCTCTGATGTTGTCCAAGTTGACATTATCCAACGTGAGTTGAAAGTTCTCAATATTCCAGTTTTACCATCTCACCCAACCCACTTAAACAGAGACAAGCTCGTTCGGTAAAGTCGAAAATCTCGGCCGCACCACCACTGAAGGTGTGGGTCTTATCCACGGTATCATCGTCAACCTTTTCGAGGCCATGCCAGTCCTGTCGGTCCATGCAATGTTGGTAGTCTCGACTGTACACCGCCTTAGGTTTCACGTATACGAGCGCCCCGTTAAAGTCGCTTCCCATGATCATTCTGAGTAGCATGGCGTGCGTGGCGTCGTAGTTACGAGCAATTCCCAGTAGGTCCAACACCTCGTGAGTGGGACTCGGTTGATCCCAATTGGAGAGGGGTCTCTTGGGGTTCACCATATACATCGATACGGCCAATTTCGGGGGTCTAGGTCGCATTGAGATGTTGGGTGATTCCAGTCTCGACGTCAGCTTACTGCAGTCCGAAACTCGCTCGGTCACCTTGCCAGTTAGCCACTTTTCGGGATCGGATAGATTATGGTAGTAGTCATAGTTGAGCATGTAGTTGTTGATCACGTCGGAGTCTGTGGAAGTGATTCCAACACTCCAAGTAGTAGTAGTAGTAGTAGTGAACCGCTTTCGAATATCACGGGCAGAGATGGAGGCCTTGTTACGTATCTTCTCGCCCAGTACAGAGTGGTTATATCTTTAAGT
>JARFOF010228079.1:0-11802 GCA_031763525.1 Pagurus beringanus
ATTCCCAGTACTATTGGGATTAATGGCATTATGACTTTAGAAAATAAAGTAGTGGGTATTAAATATATATTGATTGCGTTCTATTTATTTTAAAACCGTTTGCCTACATTAGCTTAATCCATTCAGTACCAGTGCCATCCTTTTATTTTTTTAATCTGGCTTTTAAACGATATTATATTACAAATGTATAATAGCCTATATATCAATATTTATGTTATCTATATAATGTAATCTGTTGTACTATTTTTTATGAAAAAATATTATATACTTAAAATATGCATTTTATTTTTTTATATTAACAAAGCAGACTCTGACTCAATCAATATTGTCAGTATTATCGTTGCTTTACATAGATCAGTAGTAGGGATAGGCGCCACGCCGAGCCACTTTTTGACCTTTATATATATATATATATATATATATATATACAGTATATATAACACAACAAGCGACCGGATGCGAAGCTTACTTGTTAGTTCGAGGCTACGTAGATGCGTACTGAGGATTCGTTACCCACCATTGCCCCACCCAACCCCACACCACCCCCACCCGAGGAATTGTCACGCAGGCGTATGCTTAAATTAGGCCTTCGGCCAATCCGCCCATTGGTCGGGTTGGTTGGGGGCGTGTCGCTTTTTTGTCTCGCATACATACATATATTAAAACAATAACTGTAGCCAAGTCCCGAACAAAACACCCGCTTATATTCAGGCATTTTAAAATGTGTATACACATATCGTAAAACACTTCTATCACTCTTAATAAAATTATTTCTCTGATAATTTCGATGCAAAAACTCGCACACCCTAGCAATACTAGTTCTCGCGCACAAATAAACAAACTGAATACAATAGGCCCCGCACACTAGCGATGTATCCCCCTGTAATCTAACGGTCCATCTTAAAAAACTATAATCCTCGTGTCTATTTACAAAATTTTGAAAGTGACTAGAGTACATTTTCGGCGATAGAGCGTAAGAATCGTAAAAGTATATACGTTTTTTTTTTTATCGATGTAAAATACTACCCAATGACCCATGAGATGTATTTTTTCCTTCGATAAAATATTAGCAATAAATATAACATCCTTATCGTGTAAAGACTTTAAATTAATCCTACCCACCTCATCGGCGGAGAGACACCCTAGAAAATTTACTTTATTAGGATCTAATTTTCCACTAAGCGCTTTCAGAATGTGTTGACTATTCATTTTTTTTTTATTAAGCCCTACTTTCGCAGCTCACGTTTCTTTCCGCGTTTATGCTAATGACACCCTTCGTATCCCCGAACAGTAGAATAACCAGATTCTTATCTACCCCCGCTTCAATTGCAGGCTTATTCTCAGATTACCACTTTGTTCTAACGGCACCGTTCCTTGTAAGTCGTCGGGTGTTAGGCTATATACCAAAATGGTTCTCCCTTTCTTAAAAGTATCATATTCGAGCAAATTATCATTTTCCATACCTAGACTATCTATAGTATTATAATACGCCCGAGCGCACTCGTGGGGAAAACTGACCGTATTTTTATAAATGCTCAATCCGTTGACGGATATGGCTATATCGGATAAATGTTCATTGGTAAAAAACAACCCATTTCTATCGTAAGCTCCGGCGAAAGAGGCCATATCAACCATGGCAATGTACAAGCGTTCGGGAATAACGCTACCCCAAGGCAAATCGCAAACAATGCTAGTTTGCATTTTACCCAAAACGAGGGATTTGTAAAGTGTTTTATTGAAGAGAGATTTGGTACTGTCCCCCTTCGACAGGTGGTTATTGAGCGCCACCAGGGCGGAAGGGAAGGGGTTGAGTCTGGTCACCCAAAGTTTGGCGAAATCGATATGGGATCTTATACCATCCCCCGTCCCGTCGGTATTCAAAAACCAAGACTCATTCGCCAATTCTAGCCTAATTCTAATCGGCACATCGTCGCACAAGTACTGATCACACGAGGCTATATCGGACATAATAGGAAACGTAAGATGGAGTCCGTGTTCTTTAAAGTTTTTTAGAATATTTTTATTTGCGGTATTTAGCCCAGTAAAATAACCCGCATTGTAAGTATCGACGATGTCGCCATTCTTGTCGTCTTTAAATAAATTTCCCAATTCTCCCAATGACTTGAGTTTGGTTGGGGAAATACTCGTCACCATTTTAATATAGGACCAGTAATTAAAATAGGGGTTGGTTTCCACCATTTGGTCCCCGATATAAACTTGGATGGATTTGAATACGGTGTTCCCCGTGCCATTGCAATAATCAACATTGACAGCCTCTTCTAATTTAGTCGTCCCGTCCCCTTGCGTTAGACTCAACTTAAGTTCTAGCGCGAGTTTGGACAAATCGATTAAGGACCCCCTCACTCCCGGGATACGAAATTCTAAGTATTTATCTTTGAGTCTTGAATTACCACTTAGGTTTACGGGTAGAATATCTACGAGCGACTTAGAGGCGATGGAGCTTTCAACGAGACGTTGCCTGTGGATCCTGGGAAATTCCCCCACTATGCTAGGCGCATATTCGGACACCGGGACGGTAGGCGTGGACATGTTGCTTCTCTCACCCTCGAACTATTATAAATAAAAATTGCGGGGGGGACTTCCTTTTATGAATTCCCCTCCCGAGCCCTACTAAAGCGTGTCAAAGATGTCTCTCGTTTTACGACACACACTCCGGCTCTTCCTTTTTCCTTTATTCGTTTTCTTCTTCTTCTTCTTCTTTGATGTTGTTGTTGCCTTTTTTCTTCTTTTACCCCCTTTCATTATTCTACTACCCACACCCTTTAAGGCCTCTACCCCTCTCTTTTTTAAAGAACCCCTCAATCCACTGCTACCGCTGCTCACATCTTGCACGACGTCTTGGGCAAACTGAAGGGCGCTGGGTGCGACATTGCGAAACAAAAAGGGTACGGCCGTTTTAGCCAGCCTAGCGAGGGTACTGAAAAATCCACCACCCCTCGGATGTAGCCTACTAGAAAATGGGGAAAATTTTACAGTTTGAATGTGATCAAACCCACCCCCTCTAAAGTGGGTGGGGGCGTTAAAGAGTTCGGAGAACTCATCTTCCGAGGGAGGGTGGAACACCACTCTCGTTGATGATTGCATGATGAAAACTGCACCCGCCTCGGTGGGAAATACAATTTTATAGGCAATTTAAAGCCGAGATACCCGATGCACGGGTGCGTTGCCCGTTACATCCTCACCCACACTCGGAGTCACACCCACGATTGTGGTCACCACGTCGTGGACTAAGAGATGGCTGGCCATTTCTCTGACTTCCGGTAGGTAGACCTCGCTCCAATCGTGTCCTAATTTTCCCCCCAAACCTATACCGGCCGGAATAACAACCTTTCGAATGAATTTGTTGTTCATCACGTAATCCACCAAATTTTTGAGGCATTTTTTAAAGTGGACTAGTCTTTTCTCTCGTGAGTCAGACATGAGCCCATTCACATAATGCACATCCCTACTATTTTCTACAAAATATTTCGCCACGGAGTTATATTCCAAAGGCTCACCCAGACCAAACTGCGTGACCAGACCAACGACGAGAGGATAGTTTGTGTCCCCGGGAGGTTCTCTCACCACCAAAGACCCTACATTAGGTCGATCGCACCAAACTGCCCTATTTAAATCAAATAGCTGCCGTCGTCCACCGAGAAGGTCGGCGTAAGAATAGATTTCGGCCAAATCTTTAACTATACCGGCCGGTTTAAAACTCGTGGCGTTAATGGCCGTCACGAGACACGTATGGGGGTAAAAAAACTGCCTGTCAGTCATCCGCCCCCGCGTGGGTGTGAGTGGGTGAAATTCCATCGTCAAATATCTTATCTCTCTCTCACACACCCAATCGTTCAAGCTCGCTCCGGCGACCTTCTAACGCGACGTAGCAACCACCCCCCTATTTTATAGGGCGTACGACGCCCAATTACCCCTACGCACACGCGCAAATGCACCCCCGAATAATTGTTTTTTAACCTTATTACTGCGTATCATAGACGGGGCCACTTGCGTGTTGTGCATGAGTAATCGGATATAGGGTACGTCTTCGGGTTTAAATCCCCTCGTGTCTTTCGAATTACTTAATACTTTTAATATGTCAATAATATTATAATCACGTATAGGATCCAAAAGATTTCCCCGAGAGTCCCAAGAGACACCCGAGGCGCTATTCAAGAGCGATAACATTGCATTTATGTATTGGCGTTGACCGAATGTACTCTCGGACGTTAAAGCCACCAGGTGGTGTAAAGGGGGACTGGTCTTTTCAACAGGCCGAGTCATTATCCTTCCCATCGGTAAATTATCCCGAATTAGGGTGGCATTATCTTTCTTTTTCTTTTTCTCGACAACGCGGAAAATGTCCCCTCGACTCGTTTCCTTTTTCTTCTTTGTTTTTTTTGTTTTTTTCTCAATCGAACGTGCGCGGCCGGTTTCCTTTTTTTTCTTCTTGGGTGGTCTTTTGTTTTTTGCCCGTGTCGGGTGTAATACCCGCTTATTTTCTACCTTTTTGTCGAGGGTGGTAGATTGTTGTTGCGATAACATGTTATCGAACATATTTTTGGGCATTAGACAAAACTCCTTCATTTCGTTAAAAGACCGGTTATAAGACTGGCCGCGAGGGGTAGCAATATGGAAAGAATGGCCCCTCCCCTCTGTGATTTCAAAATCTTCTTTTTAGCGGGTGTGGATGTTCCTTTGCTGGCTACTTTTCTTATATCGACCTTATATTTGTCTAGGGTTTTAACCGTTGAGGTGTCTCGCGTCAGATTATTTTTTAAAAAGTTGAAACAAATTTCGGATATACAATCAATGTGCTTTTTCTTCAGGGCTACGATGAGTTTTTTGCGCTTATCCGGACTGAGTTTAGCGAGTAATAAAACCAGGTCTTTGTAGACGAGGACTAGGGGAGGGGTTGGATGTCGATTCATCCCCCTATGTCCCCCGCATCGATCCACTGGTCTTGGTTAGAATCGTACCCCAACCACGAAACGTAAAATTGTTTTCGACCATTGACAATTCTAGACTTCTTTATGATAATGGGGAAAAAATCAGGTTTACGAACTTTGATAAGTTCTTCTCGGTAGAATAATCCCTGGATGGGGGAATTTGATAAATCTTGCAATCGATAACCGGTTGGATATTGTCGTCTATCTAAGGCTGTGATTATAAATATCTCTTCCGTATTTTGAATGCGAAATCCTTTGCTAAACTGGGCGGCTCGCTCAGCTCCCACTATTCGAACGTAATCGTCGACGTTCAACTCTGGACTAATTTTTCTCCGGGTCTTATCCCTTCTTTTATAATTGAGATTCCTTCTAAATTGCGCGAGGATCTCTTTAGGGTCCCGCAGAGCGTGTACCTCGGCCGGGGTTTTTCCCAACCCCCCGTGGATTGTATCGTTGTAGCTATCCACTAGGCTAGGTAGGGCGGAGATGTATTCGAGCGTATTACGGGCTGTCATATATCTATACAATCTATGTTTTAGCGTCCTAATAAAACGCTCGGCGATGCTGCTTTTCGTTTCTTGGGAATACACGCTGTAAATTTGAACACGTTTGGATTTCAAATACGTCTGAAGGGGACGATTGTAAAATTCCGTACCTCGATCTACAAAAAGACGGGATATCCCTTTAAACGTTTCTTCTTCGTCTAACAATTTCTTCATGGCGGTCACCATAGATTTTCCATCTTTCCTTTTTAAAGGGAGGGCCCTCGCGAAGCGAGAAAATACATCGACACACACTAAAATATAATTATACCCTTTATTATACCGCGATAAAAGTCTCATGTCAGCCAGATCCGCGGCCAAAATAACCCGCGGTTTGGGGCTGAGAATGGCCCTTCTTTTGAATTTCTTGGGTTGTAATTTATGAAGGGTGTACGGTCGGGAGTCTCGTAAGAATCTTTCGACGTCTTTTAGTGATATGTCGGGTTGCATGGATTTTGCGACTCGGTAAAGGGCCCTAACCCCACCTAAACTTCCCCATTGCTGGGGATCTTCGTAGAGTCGCTTTAGGAGCGCCTCGTCTCGGGTTAATGTATCCATGAATACACAATTTCGCAGGGGCCCTCGTTGGCGATATTTGACCTGAGGGTTAACTTTTCAGGCGTAACGATAGACACATCCGCTAAAATATAACCGTACGGTTTACTCAGAACGGCTCGCTTATAGGCCTCGAGGAAAATCTTGGCCTTTTCGCGGCCGTATAGTTGGCGACCCAGAGTCTCTATCTGACCCAAATCCCTCTGTTTAAGTAAAAGGAAATGCGTACAATTGAGAGAGATACTTCGAGCGTATTTTCCTTGCATAAATAAATTTTGAGAAATAAGTATGGCGCTTACACCGCTATGACGCCCCTTAATAAACACATTGGCGGCTGTTAAATCATTACCCACCTGTAGAAAGTTATCGTCGTATATTACGAGTAAACCCTTATTTGACTGTAGAGTATCCACCTCGGTTTCTGGGTCTACAATGTCCTTGGATACTATAACCTTCTGTCGCAATTCGGGTACATCTTGAATAGGGTGATGCGATGACCCGCAAATGAGAATTTTATAAAACTTTTGGTTATATTTTCTAACGAGCCGTGTGACCAGCTGAGTTTTACCGGAACCGGAAGCACCCGCTACGAAGACTCGCCCACCCCCGTGACGGGGAAATATATCGATCAGGTTTTCACCGTAACACTCACTCATCGCACCCTTACCCCCGCCTTCCCTTTTTGTTTATTTTATTTTTTCTCCCGTGTTTTTTTTTTTTCCAAAAGCTGTTGGGTGATGGGCGAATGTGCAATACGACGGTTGTGGAGCGAGTTTCTTCAAAGTACATCTTACGTCCGTACTGATCGGTGACCAATATGGAAACGGAGTCGATGGCTTGTTTACAAAGCTTTTTATACAGGGGTCTCTGTACGGAAAAATAGTTATTTGTTCCACCGTAGGGCAAAGTGGCCAGTATATTCACCGACTGCTCGGCGAAACGAGTGGGTTGTATTATGTCGGAATACAGGTGCATGTAATCAATATCCGCGTGGGGGTTGGGGGGTAAACTCGCTCTCGTCACTCGCGATGAATAATGTTCCTCCTCATCGCTAACAAAAATATTATAATGGGTGTTGGGTAGAAAGCCTAGAATGGCTGCCAATCTGGGTTTGAATAATAAACTTATTTTGCAATACTGTAAATCTTCGCAATTAATAACGGAGCGTTTATGGAGGCAAACGTGATTTTTTTCCCACTGTACGAGTCCACGTTCGTCGTCGAAATAAGTGTCGTAATTTGTGAAACCAAACACGGCTTTTAAAATGGAGAACCAATATGTATTCAACTCCTCTACAATGGTGTGTATGTCTTTAGTGGCAATTTTCCTAGGTGGGGTGAATGCATATCGAAGCCGCTTCCTGGGGTCATTTTTTGTTTCTGTATATACTTCTAAGATGGCTTCTTGGTCTTGCGGATGAAGTGTATACACATCACGGGGAATATATATACCGTGTAAGGCGACTTGGTAATCTCTATTGGGGGTCAAATGTAGAGGTATGATATTATTTTGAAAGGATCCGGGGACGTTATCTCCGTATACATTCACGCTACCTAGACTACTTAGATACACTATAAACTCCTCCTCCGTGCTAGACATGGTGACTGAGGAATTAGATTAACGGGATCGCCCTTTTAAATGATCTTACTTACTACTACTGGCCCCCACGTCGGGTATCCACCCCGGTGGGGGAGGGAACCGCCACCCCGCCAACCTAGGGAGGGGGGATGCGGGTGAAAGTGAGGGTGACGGTGGGGTTTTTTCCGGGCATCCGCACGCGCGTTCGGGGGTGGGAGGGTCTCCCACCCACCGAGGCGATGGAGGGGTGCGTGTTCGTCTAGGGGCGGGTGGTGGGGTGGCTATCCCGTGTTTTATTTTCTTGCGTTCTCTTCGATTCGGGTCTTCTTTCTCCGCTAATCCGTATTTCAGGAGGCGTTTCCCCCACAGATTACAGCCACCGTCACCGTCGGCGTTGATTTTGGCCTCGCCGCGCTTTTGTTGTTGAGGTTGTTGTTGTTGTTGTTGTTGCTGTTCCGGATCAATCCTCGGTATTCGCTGTCTAAAGGTAGATCGGGGTGGCCGTAGGCCCGGGTGATGACGCCGGATGGGTTGTGCAATTGGGGTTGGGTGGTGAGAAATGCACTTTCTTGTTGTCGATGGGGTGGAGGCCTCTCTTAGTTAGGCTGGTGGTGCACATTTGACCATTTACGTTACGAATATTAGTCAGCTCAACCCTATCCGCCTCCAACCCACCCAATATGCGCCTGTACTTATCGTGCGTGTAGGTCTTGATCTCCGATTGAGGTACACCTTTAGCTTTTTTCTTAATGTCCTCGGTGTCTCCGGTGTCGGGGTTTTGCGCTTGTACCGAGTACATTTTTGGCTTGAGGCAGATGATTTCTTTTATGTGACTCGCCCCCACCTCGGATTTGACATACCCCGACACCCCTTTTTTAGAGGTGTCGTAGAGTGGGTGGTCTCGGGGGAAGTTGCTAAAATCCATAATGTCTCTGACTTTGGGAAGAGAATAAAAATCATCCATGTCCCGGATGTTAGAGACGCACACGGCCACCGAATCGGTATCCCCGTATATGTACGACACATTGTCTCTCCCGCAGGCCCCGACGAGTGTGTCGTAGAATAACTCGTACATTTCTACTTTGGATTTTTCGAGGATGGCGAAACCGATGTAGTTGGGGTGGTTGACGCGGATCGTTCTTTTCCCCCGAATAACGATGACTCTGCTGTCATTGAGTGGGATGAGTCTTTGGAACAGGGGATCTCGTAGTCTATGTCGAAGGGCCCTGTCGGTGGTGATGAGCTCGGTTGTGGTACCGTACTTGATGGGGTCCATGAGTGTGCGTCCGAAGATGGAGTTTGACATCATCTTAAAAGCTTTTTGCTCGATCTTGCTATTACTTTCACGTCGGGCTTTGAGATTACCTAGGATAAAATCTTTGAGGTACGGGGACTGGGCGAATTGGTAAATGTTATGGACTTTGTCTATCCGCCCACCCATCCTCAGGTAGAACTGTATCGTGGGGAGGGCGAGGAGGATTTTGTGAACGGGGAGATGGGAGGCTACGAGTTTTTTTCTGCTCTTGGGAAACTTTCCCCCGACCTTGTCCAACAGGGTCTTGCTGAAGTTAGACAGGTGCTGCTCCGTATCGATCTCCATATGGTGTATGTGCAGGGGAAAGTCATCCGTGAACCTAGCGAGTTAGGGGTCGATGGGGGCCAAGTCGACCTCGACCCAATACCCCACATCCCCGTCGACGTCGGCGCGCTTCAAGTTGTCACCCTCGAGCCATTTCTCCCTTTCTTCGGGTGATAGTGTTTTAAACCTTCCCTCCGGCAGTGGCCCCAAACAGCAGCCGGGGTATAACGAATTCTTGTCCAAAAAAAAATGTGTCTAGGCGTGTCGCTCTCGGGGGTAAAATCCGGGTTGATGTGACGATTGTTGGCGATTATCTGGGGTTGTACGAGACTGGTCAAGCCGCCTCTCACGTTAGATCTGATCAGGTGGTAAAGATCCGGGTCACTCGGCATCTCAATGTTGGCGTTGGTTGACTTGAGAAAGCTATCGTAGGCGTACCCGGGTAGTGATACATAGTGGGTTAAATCCAACCCGAATTTCCCGTGTAGCACGCTTCGCCACCTCTGGAAAACGTCACCTAGCAATCCCAAGTCTATGGTCAGATACGCCATCATGTAGTCTTTGAGACTCTCGCAGTTTAGGGAATCCCACAAAGCCCGCGCGTGGTGGTAATCCTCCTCGCTAACCCCCGTTTTCTTCGGCGTGCTGTAAAATTGATCCCTAGATGGTCAGTGGGGGGTGTCTAACTTGCCAAAGTCGGTGACAAACTCGTAGGGAAAACACTGTTTACCGGAAAGAAGAAGCTCACGTGCGGCTGGTGGGTAATGAAATACTAGCTCCAGGGTGAGGGGTAGAGGCTCCCCCGAATCTACATGATCCGCCACCAGACTCACCAAACTTCCCCCGATAAACGCTCGGGCATCAAGAAATCTTAGATTCCCTAGGTCAATACGGAGGAAATGTAACCCGCCCCCTTTGGTGAGAATGCCATCTTTATCCCCCCAGTTTATCGCCGCGTCGTCGGCATCTTTTAACATGAGCCCCATGTCGTAGCTCATGTTGAAGGCGAAGGTGGGTAGTTGGTGTCTGTGGGTGATGATTTTAGTGTTACAGTTGCGGCAGAGGGCCCCGAGATAGTTGGGCCCATTAATGAGGTGGTCATGGTGCAGGTGCTTGCCTTGACTACCTCTAAATTTAGCGTCGCAAATTTGGCAGCAGTTTTGCGCCGCAAAATGGATGTGATCGAGTGGTGTAGGGAAACTTCGGTAGGATTTTCTTCGTTTCTTAATGAACTCTCACTCGGTGGTCAGAGAGTGAAGGAAGTGGGTGGTGGCATCCTCGCCGCAATAAAACCGTCTAAAAATGAGACCTCCTTCCCTATCCACAATGCAGAATCCGTAGGCCATGGCCTCGTGTTGATGGGTGATGAGGGGGGAATCGGGTGTGGAGTTATTGAGTGTTGACTCAAAATCAAAGTAGGCGACGTGGGATGGGGCGGCTGTCTTCCCGGCATTAATAAATTTCACGCGGCTGCCCGGGTCGGGAAACACCACCTTTTGTTTCAATTGACATTTGCCTTGGTGCTCCTCGAGATCTTTGGCTAGAGTGAATCTCATTTAGCAGTTTTTGCAGAAGATGGGCGGGCGATTCAAGGTCTCCTGGGCTCTATTCACGCGTCTCCGAAAGAATTGTTGGAGGAACCGATGAAAATCCTTTATGAGTCCAAAATGTTCCCCGTCCAATAATACTAGGGTTACAAATTTGCCGCCGACGGCGCCCTTACGAGCGAGGAAGATGGTGTGTTGGGCCCTGTTGTGAGTTTTTTTTCTTCTTCTCTTCCCCACCGTCCCCCTTATCGGCTTCATCGCTAGGAAATATCGCGTATACGTATGTGGAAACCTCGTTGCTCTTTTCAAAAGCGGCGATGTTCTCCCACGCTACGGGAAATTCCACATTGTCCGGTATGACGACGTGCTCGGTGATTGTCTTGGGTCTGTTTGTCTTACGGTGGAGATGTTTGGCATCTGGGTCATTCTCCAATAGGAAAAACGCCACGAGGCACTGCAAGAGACATTGTCCGCCCCGACCCGAGGTGCTGAATATTGTACGACTTCCTCTGATGGGTAGCCTCGTTTTCCTCTCGGTCCCGAGGACGGATGAGTAGCCTGTCTTTCCTAACCCCACTTTAAAAAGGTCAATTTCTTGTACCATCCAACCGCTGCCCTAAATTTGACTCAAATGTCGTTCCAACCGATTTATGACATAATTAACCAGGTCATCTACGAAGGCGGGAATTTCTCCGTGTGTTACTAGGCGGGATGGGAATATTATGAAAAAAGGGGTGCGGGCCACATTTTCATCGAGTTCATTTGGTTGCATAATTTGTAATCGCATCTCGGCCATGGCTCGCACTTGGGGAGCGGGGTTGTCCATGTTTTCTACCTCCTCCGTTAAAATTCTTTGTAGTTCTTCCCGATTGTTACGAAGGAATGCTTCTGGGTCGTAGGCGTCCTCGGGGGGGATACTAAAGTACAAGACGACTAAAGTCCCCCCAAACGTGACTTCTCAGTTCAAAACCCGAGTATATTCTCTGGGGGGTTGCGCCTTTCCATCGCCACCACCACTCCCACCGCCACCACCACCACCACCACTGCCACCG
>JARFOF010228717.1:0-11717 GCA_031763525.1 Pagurus beringanus
TTTTAACAGGCGATATCTCGATAACGAGTAAAATTTGGAATTTTGCTTATAGAACATTTTAGGCTTAGAATATTTTTGCTAACCCAATCCTGAAGTTATGCCCTTTCCTCCTGGGACACCCTGTATATCTATATATCTATATATATATATATATATATATATATATTGATATATATCTATTTTGTTTAGTTGTTTTTTCGTCAAATTCCATTACCTATATATTTTATATAGAACCAATATTCATATTTATAATAATATTACATTCATATTTTTCAATATTTTATAATATTTTTTTCATTGACTCGATTGCATTGTTATTTTATTGTTGTTAAACATTTAATAATGTATGCTTGTCATACATATTTTTGTTTGTCCTAAATTATAGTAATATATATATATACAGAGTCGGTTTGCCATTATAAAAAATATTCTATTTATAATTAATCGTGACTTATTTTCCTTGCAAGTTTGTATGGCAACCATCTGAGCATTTGAGTATGCAACTTTGAAAATGTTATATGCACTAGTTAATGACATTTAGTCCAGGATGGGTTATTAAACAAAATATTGTAGTATACATGGCGTTACATGATTTTTTTATTATGAGTAATACATAGATGTAGTAATTGAATCCAAGTAATTCATCATCAACGAAGAGTATGTGAAGGAAAAATAACTAAAAACAATGCACATGGGGAAAACGTTATGTAAAACCATAATTATACATATATTTTGAAGAAAATATACTAGTTAACAACATTAAATAATAATTATTCATCATCTGTGCTGTCCTTGGGAGTCGACGGGCAGCGATGAAGCATGAGGCGTGAGGCTTGAGGCGTGTGGAGTGTTGGGGAAGGTTGCAAGGGACTTGAGGATGGGAGTGATAAGTTAAAATATGGCGATGGTGCGATGTTCCTCGCAGGGGTCACTGCCAGGGCTGGGTTGCTGCCATGCGTAGGGGTTAACGACCCCCAGTATGGGTCGTAACCCTGCCGGGCAGTATTGGAGATAGTCGGTGTGGTGGGAGGTAGCATGGCAGCTGAGCTTACGACCCGTTGGAAGGGTGATTGCTGCCGCCCCTGGAGGGCTTGCAACACAACCGGCTGCTGGGGTTGCAACCTTGTTAGGTGGCTTGGTTGCATGGGAACCTGCTGGGTGGGTTGCACTATGTCCTGGTGGAGGGGTTGCTGCTGTTGGAGAGGTTGCTGCTGGTGAAGGGGTTGCTGCTGGTGAAGGGGTTGCTGCTGGTGGAGGGGTTGCTGCTGTTCGAGGGGTTGCTGCTGTTCGAGGGGTTGCTGCTGTTGGAGGGGTTGCTGCTGTTGGAGAGGTTGCTGCTGTTGGAGAGGTTGCTGCTGTTGGAGAGGTTGCTGCTGGTGGAGAGGTTGCTGCTGGTGGAGAGGTTGCGTGTGAAGGCCCTGTTGCTGCTGTGCCTGCGCATACACCTGCTCCTTGGCGGATATGAGGTGGCGGAGGAACACCATCTGCAGGTGCTCGCTAACATCAGCTGGCAGGGCTGACAGCTCGCTCTCCATAAAGGCAACGAACTTGCCCAACTTGGTTGAGCGAACAGACAGGCTGTCTCTAAGCGTACCGATCTCTCTCATGAGGGCTTCACGGCGCTCAGAAACCTTGACAAAAGAAACAAGTACAACATTAGGGGAAATGTTATTATGTAATTTGTGATACTATACTATAATGTGATACTAGACATTATGAGTTATACAACTTATACGGTGATAGACAGTATTACCTTATTATTTTATTAATTTTTCACCTATTACAGATATCGAACAATCTACAGGTGCATTTACATTTTTTCAGATCATATTGTTATAATACATTACGGTTATAAAGTCATATTTTTTGTGATCAACAAATCTCAAATGCATTCGACAATACCTATGAATTATATGTTAATACATGAATGTCAACATATTTATGACTATGTATATTAATAAATTGGTTTTAATTACCTCTGAACCTGCAGTGGATTCTGAGGTCTTGCGACGACTCCTCCATGATGATCCCCGGGACGATGCAGCGGCAGGTGGGAGGGACAGGTTGTCCTCGTCGCCACTCTCAACATCCAATACCACATGTTCCGCTGTAGATGGCTCGGTTGAGGTGGATGGGCGAGGGTCCTGTCCAGGCTGGGCGGCGGGAGTGTTTATAGGTCGTGCTGGGAACTGCAGGAGTAGTGGTACATTAGAACGGCTTCAATGAAATATACTATGTTAACGAAATGCTGATATGAATATAGGTATGTGCATAACAGTTATAATGGTTATATACAAATTATATATTATATATATGTGTACGTGTTATGATACACTATGATATATTGATGTTTATGTAGTTCGAGAAGTAATATATGCTATTGTTACATTCTTTACTAGTGAATAATGTAAGTGTGTACAGTACTGTATATTTGTGGTCATATTTTGTTTTCAGAAGAGATTATTTGTATGACAAATGTATGTAATATTATAATATTACAGATAAGTTGTATATGTTTGTGTTGTGAGACTATTTACATGAGTGACTTGTGAAAAATAATATTATAATGTGACGTGTATTTACGAGTCAATAATATACGTGTGTGTATATGTGTGCTGCGATATTTGTATAAGATAATATTAAATTATGAAAAATTTATTATATGATTTGATTATTGTATAATATGAAGTTAAGTCTGTTTTTTAAATCTCTTCTAAATAACATTGATATATAACTATGTATTATTATACCAGTTATGTATGTAGTTTGGAAATAATGAGTAATAAAAATTTACAGCTGTACAATAATGTAATGTATTTTTGCAACCCACATATTTATAAAGCATTATAAGTTATCTATGTATAAAATTAGTATATTTGTATAAATACTTGGATTTTTTAACTTTATTAAAACTTATATATATATATATATACACATTGAACACTACATTTTATGAAAACCTAGATATGACTATATATAAAGTAATATTAATAAATATTCATAATGAATACTAACCATATCACTACTTATAAAATTACATTGAATGTATTGACGGGAAAAGCTGAGAATATACAGTAATTATTAATAAGGTGATATAACGAGAGTGGAAAATAATATTATTACATAAGTAATGGCAACTTACCGTGGCTGTAACACGGCTTTTGGTTCGCGCTATGTGGTCCTTTATAAATCCAAATTTGTTCACAATCCATTGGTCACGCTCAGACAGAGGCTTGACCTTGCCCGTGCCAGGCGTCCCGGCCCCGCTCTTGTCCTTCGTTAATTTCCCATAGCGCGACTTCATGCCATTATACCAAAGAAGCAACTGCTTGCCTATGAGACAATTATAGGAATAAATAAACATAATTAATAATCGTCATACTATATGCCACAATATGTATGACACCATTATATATGTACCAAATACACGTTGTGTACAAGCTGCACATAATAGTAAAATAGGGACAGAGGAAACAGTTAACATCATATTAACCCCTTGAAGCTCTGACGCGTTTTAGCAGGTTATTTGTGGGTATCATTAGACGATTTTATGCAGCTTAGGAAGGATCTGTGGGTATTAAATGGCTAAAGGCTATCTCAATCAACCCTCTGACTACCATATACCCTTCCTAATCTGAATAAAATAATCTGATGATAGCCAGAAAACAAAAAAGATGTGCGTCATCGATCCTCAAAGGGTTAACCCCTTCATTACCGAGCATGATCTGTTATAACATTTCACTAATATTTAAAGGCTTATACATAGCTAAGGACGGATCAGCTTTAGTTAAAAGGTTAACCCAAGATACTTATAGAATATGATATATAATAAACACATGTTATAGTACAATAAAATATTCAGGGAAATAAGCTACTGCCAGTAAGGTTAAATAGTGTAAACACTTTGAAAATAAATGCGAAAACAGTAGAGCGTGAATGTGTGAATAGGCACCTCCTGACTCTGATCACTCTCACTTTCACCCTTCTCCTCACAAACAAACGTGCGTGCTAGCTGCCTATTTGCGTGTTCGAATCCATAAACTATATCTGCAACTTACTAAATTGTCCAGGAATGCTGTTGATTTCTTGTAAAAAACTTATCTTATTGCGATACTATATAACATCAAATAATATAGCATATTATTTATATGAAGATATAATCATGCTTCTCTTTATTTAGTATTATAGGGTAAATACAGAAGTCCTGTGTAAGCTTGTGTTGTCACACGAGTATTTTTTACGGCAATTGTCGATGAGCAATTTATCCTCATGATATATTAAGGGTTGTTTTCGCATTGAAACAAAAACCTAGAGTGAAGATAGAGTGTATAAGGTGGCTGAATTACAATACAACTGAGTTTGCACTAATTGTTTGTGTAATTATTGATGGAAAAAGCGCTGCTGTTAACAAAGGATTAACACCAGTAAATATCTTAACCTTTGACTATACACAAGACCATACCAGGGAGTCCCTGCCTAGCATACCCTAGACGTCGTCTAACCTACACACATTATTCACTGACAGGTTGTTTTATTATTAATTCTTCTAATAATTTATATCTATTATTTGTATTTTGTTCTCCAAATAGCACTCTGAAGGGCAAATGTAGGTGAAAAATGGGGACTTGGCCTAAGTTTTGCCACCAATTACAAATTTCCCCAGGGAGGCGAAGATACTGGGAAGAGCCTTGACTCGTGCACCTCCTCGCCTCCACCTCCCTTTCCGTTTTGTGGCTCTTTAAAAGTTATGCACGGTCTCCTCGGGAAACCTAGTTATTTCCACTATCTCACAGTTCTTGAGGCCTTTTTTAAATAGTTCAATCATTTTCACTCTGTCAGACAATTCTTAGATGAGACATAACTGAGGAAGGCAGAACAAAAGGTTTGGGGCGAGACGAGCACTTTAGAGACAATAGTGGCGGGAAGGTAGCTGGGAAGGGAGGGGGGACGCCAGGTAGCTTACCACGCATCAGCAATTGGCGGGAAATGTGCAAATTCGATTTCGGCTACCCACATTAATTGCCTTTAGATATTGATTTTGATTCGTTAGTTACGGGATCGGGTAGCGCTCCACAATGGTCGTTAGATCGAAATGCGTTAGATGCCAGACTCCACTTATATATTCGTATATGTATTACTGAATAGGGCCTATATTACGGATTGGGTGTCAGAGGGATACACAGATGCTGTTGTGTTTATATATAGAAGTCAGATATAATTGCGACATATCTGTATATGTAATTATAGCATTGCCAATTCTTGATTTTAAATACATACTATGTAGACAACAAATTATTATATTATGAAATTAACAATGTTGTACATATCGGCGGAATAATCGCAAATTCTTGTCAACATCGCCAACAATTTAATTATCTAGTGGACTCGAACCACGGTCAACACACACACACACACACATTCATTATTATTATGAAACACAGTTTGTTTACCTGTAACTGGAGGGATGAGGGTTTTGGCCTTCTCCTCGAAGAGCCTCGTCTTCTTGGCCGTATCTTTGAACTCCTTCAGGCGCTTTGTGAAAATGAAGGGGTGCTCCTTCACCCATTCCACCAGGTCACACTCCGTTGCATCATCAAGCAAGACCCTTGTCAGCTTTCGCTTCTTTGTAACTCCCAAGGGCCTGCTTGGTGGCACCATGGCCTGGCTGCTCTGGGTGTCGTCTGTGTTGTTCTGGCCTTCGAGGACGACTTGTTGGGCCTCCTCGCTTTCATGTTGGTTGTCGCTGGGTGTGGTGGAGCCATCGTTGTCACTGCTCGTAGGTGAGCTGACATGGCTGCTGGTCGTAGGTTGTAGGGCTGCTGCTTGAAGCTCACGTCTAACCTCGTCGGCCTCAGGACTATTTTGCGGTTGCACCTCCATGACTTCACGCCTACAAACCTGCCTAGGTTGAAGGGTTTTCCTAGTCCGACTACTACGAGTAGTCTTTTGAGTGGCGGCAGGTAGGGGCATGGTGGCAGGTGTGGGTCACTTGATGGAGAGAGAGTAGTGGTGCTTGTTGAGAGGTCACTGAGGTCAAACTGAGAATGAATGGGGAGCGTGGGTGGCTTAAGTAGGGGCCTGGGGGCTGGATGGACAGGTGTGCTTCTAGCACGTTGCCAAGTCGAATTGCGGTGTTGCCACCTCTCACAGTACACGAGAGCAGGCTTAATGACTCCCGTTGATTCGCAGTGACTCCCGTCAACTCGCAGTGACCCTCAGTGACTCGCATGTTTTTCCTGGTATTATCGCTGTGACTCCCAGTGACTCGTATCACATATTTCTATTTAACAGCCAAGGTAGAGTAAGATACGAGTTAACGGGAGTCACTGGGGGGTAGATAAGAATCACTGGGATTCACTGGGAGTCACGGCGAGTCAGTGAGAGTTGTTACCTGCGGCCCCTAAATTTTGGTCAGAGGTGAAGTTTTGCAGGACATGGCGAATCCAATGGGACTGGCTGGGAGTCTTAACGCGACTCCCTAGAATCACTGGGACTCACAAATAATCACTGGGAGTAGGTCTGCGAGTCAAAATAATTCCCTACTCCCAGTGATTAGCGCTCACACTCCTGTATGTGTGAACGCAACTGCGACTAGGTCAGCCAGTCCAAATTTTGCCCTACTCGCAGTGATTAGCGCTCACACTCCTGTATGTGTGAACACAACTGCGACTAACTTGTTGGATCCTACATGGCTCTAGCCAGATTCGCGGACATTTGCTACTAATTAAAATACATTATAACTAAATATAAATTAAAATACATGCACATATCTAATGGCAAACCAAGTGGAAATTGAAAAAATACTATACTGCAATAATATTAAAAATGTTAGTATGTGTAACAAGCATATACTGTACATTAACCTCTTCATTACCGAGCCGTTATTTTACCATTACTCTGGCTACTATTAGAAGCTTTTATTCAGCTTTAAAAGTTCCTCCAGCAATTAAAAGGCTTCGAATTATCTAACTTAGCCCTTTTAACTACCACAGATCCTTTTTAAACTGCACACAATGTTCTAAATGTAGCTAGAATAAAACTATGAAATCGTCTCGGTAAAGAAGGGGTTAATGCTCACTATCACAACAATAATATATGAACATGATTAAAAATATATAAATTTTGATTTAAATTAATAAAATAATATAGCTAAAACAAAATTAAAGTGGACATTGATTATAATGGAGATAAAATGTAGGGGTATAATGGGAAAACAAATACTATGGCATTGGTATAACTATAACCTCTCTCTCTCTCTCTTTATATATATATATATATATATATATATGAAACTGATATAGGTGTTCATTTCATCAAAATGTTGAGGAACAAACATGACAGTAATCTAATATAGAAACACAAATCGATATAATGATCTGAAATAAAGCCTGACAGGGTATGAAATTTTGGAATATTTATAACCTTCAAATGTGATTCTCAGTGACTCGCAATAACTCGTATATTACTCCTCCTAACTCCCAGTGACTCACGCCGTACTCCCGTCCACTCGTACCAATCACTAATCCGAAAATGACGGTTAACATTCAAATTATCAAGCACTCGCACTTCATTCCTGCTTTTATCCCAGTGACTCCCAGTGACTCGCTGTGACTCGCATCTACATTCTCGTTAACTCCTACTCTATCGTAGTGACAATTCAAATATTTTACACTCGCGCTCATTTTCGCAGGAATTGCCGCGAGTCCAAAAAGTGCCCTACTCGCAGTGATTCGCGCTCACACTCCTGTATGTGTGAAGGGGGCTTTACTATAAAAAAACTCACCATTATTGATTTTTTCGACCTATCCCAACCTGTCAAACAGGGTTACCAAACTCATACCGCTTGATGTAAGACATGCTAAATATCACTAGAATTATGAGTTTCTTTCATAATAAGGCTTGAACATTGGCAAAATCCATGTATCACAATATAATACCATACCATATAATATCTAATATTCCATATTAGAAATTGTTCTGTAATATATAATCACAAATTAAAATACAAATACTGTAGCTAATGTAAATAATTGCTGTTTGATCAAAGTAAAGGTTGCTAGGTCTAGCGCAAGTCGCTATACGTATTGGTATTACTGATCACTAGTGACGATTGTATAATCCATAATGCCATTTGCGGCGGTAATACTAATTATATTATCATACTTTAGTGATACTCTGTAATATTTTTCATATAAGAGATGTGAAAGTGTTTTGCCACAATTCTATATTTATTGAATTACATTTGAATGACGTATATCACCACAGGCTTATAGGTTCATAGTTCATGGGGAATATAATAACAACATTCTTGAAAGTAACTGGGTCCTCTAATTCCAGTTCTTTCATGAGATTCTCGTAGGCACCAGATATTTTTCGACGCAACAACCACTTCTTTGCCCACATTTTACGTTTCTTTTGCTTCTTTCTTTCCTTTTCGGCTTGCTTTGGCTCCATACCTCTATCAAGGCTGCGGTCAATTGCAGTTTACGGTTAGAGACCTCCAAACGTAACTTCAGTAGTTCAGGATCATATATACAAAGTTCCTCCATCTGCAATTGCAGGAGCTGTTGAGTTAGCGACGTAGGTAGTGACCCTAATGATTGTCCAAGATTGTACCCCCTATATATATATCTCTCAGGTGAGTTTCATCGAATTACCTGGTGCTTGGCAAGATAGTGCGAAAGTAGCAATATACTGATAAGCCGATAGATCAGTCATGATTCTGTGAATATTCGGTTATGTGTCTTCACATTGTATGAAAGTGGTTTCTAACATTCGGACACTGGTCTGCGGATTTTCGACGACCAATATAATTTCATTCGAACTATTTGTTTTGATAGGTAGAAATTATGACAGATGTCGCAGGTTGTAATTCGAACGATCGCAACATAATCAAAGACTGGTCACAAAATAGATGCAACATATCCGGCGACAATGCGGCGATAATTCATACAGAATAGGGCCTCAACAAAAATAACGGTTTTTCGTGCCGGATTCGCCCGAATCCCGGCAAGAATGCTTGTCGATGACTAAATTCTTGAATGTGGGAAAGGGACTTAACATGACTGTGAATTTGTCTTCCTCTTATCAAGCAAAATTACATAAGCTAATTATAAACCAGTTATTGTTTCGTTTGGGTAGTATATGTATATATACTGTATACATATTTAGTTGGAATAATGCTGATTATTCAGAAAAAGGTTAAACAATTAAGGTATTTCTAGCAGAATATACTATATGG
This sequence comes from Pagurus beringanus, assembly GCA_031763525.1. Taxonomy (NCBI): domain Eukaryota; kingdom Metazoa; phylum Arthropoda; class Malacostraca; order Decapoda; family Paguridae; genus Pagurus; species Pagurus beringanus. The sequence continues at coordinate 9,242 of JARFOF010228717.1, forward strand.
CATCAATGGAAATATATAATATGATACTCCGAATGTGTTTTGCAAGAGTTAACAATGGGGAACTAATCTAGCAGAGGTGTAAAGCATATTCCTATTTGTATTTTCCACACATAAACAACCCAAAACAGTTTAAGTCTAATGATTGTTACAACCATATGACGAATGGAGGATGCCTTTAGGCACATGTATCTTTTTTCTGTTATCCTTCCTTTATTTATTATCTCTATAAAGAATTACAATTCGCAAAATGTACACCCATAGTTTGAGACATACTAATCCTTAACTTTGACAGACATTTAAGATTTTCATGCACGCACACTTCAAAATGACCATATGATAGAACCTAGAAGAGTGTATGCTAAACTTATATTTGCAGGGCAGGGATTAGATTATCTTCACATTCTTTTCTGTTCCAACTACTCCCTCTTGGGCATAGGCTGAAAGCCTGTACATTCAACCGCTCAGCCCAGTGAAGACAGTGAGGTCCTGTTCCAGTCTAGGGAGTGAGACATGTGAAGCACTTAGAGCTGCAACCAGCGTTTGTCATCTTGCCTTCACAAGATGCACGGCACTTGGTTGCTCTCTCTAGCCTCGAAGCAGCCCCATCTCTGGAGCTGCGTCACCATTGTATTTCACTATCACACCCCCAAGACTCGGACCCTCACTCTCAGAACGCCACCTATTGAGCAACTAACTCACGATAGGCATTGCCCCCCTGTAGCATATTTCGAATATGGGAAAATTCATACAGTGCTATTACTTCAGGGAACAATGAGGTATTTTTGTTTACGTTTTGGTGGGCTTTGTGGTAATACACTGATACGAGGTACAGCACAAATTCTATCCCAATATTATGTTCCCATTGGTACATCGGAATTCGAACCTGGAACCATTGGATTACTAGTCCAGTGGCAAGACCACTCCACCACACACACCCTACCTAAGGGGGGATGGGAGTATTTATTTGTTTATTTACTTATCTTTATAGTTTCTTCTTTAATGTCTTCCCTAGACCTCCATCAAGCTATAATAAAAAACCTAAGACCCCCTTGCACGATAAATTTATATATTTTTCCATAGAAAAATGTCCCGCATAAATTGCATGAACGATGTAAAACTGACAAGGTAATGGGGCGAAAGTTCTTAAAATCGACAAACTAATGGGACGAACGCCTTAAAACCCCAACACTAATGGGGCTAAGCACGAGGGAGAAGGGCAAGGGGAGCCATAAAAATCCACCATCTCCCCTTTAACTCTTGAGGTAATTAGGTTGGGTGAGGCTTATTTTTCCCTGGAAAGCCGGTAACACACAAAAGCTTATATAGTCCAAATTCGATGATCGACATATTATTTTCCATTGGTATTGGAAACTAGACTGATGATAAATAAACTTGTGTAGCGGAAATATATTAAATGTTTACCCCATAAGCTGGAAACCAGTGTTCAGGAGGAGAAAACGCTTGTGTGATACCTGCTTAACTCTTGATACTAATGTGTTACTGCCCTCCCTCCCTCCAGCCTCTACTCTAAGCATTTCCTATGTTCTCCTGAATTTATTTATAATAATTGTTTACTACCCTCACTCCCTCCAGCCTTTACTCTAAGCATATATTTTCCCCTGCTCTTCTTAGTACTGATTTGTTATTGCCCTCCCTCCACCCTCCACCCTAAGCATATCTCTAATGTTCCCCTATATTTATCTGTAATAATGTGCTACTCCCCTCCCTTCCTGCAGCCTCTACTCTAAGCATCTATTTTTCCTAGTATTTACAGATAATAATTGTTGATTGTCCTCCGTCCCACCAGCCTCTACTCTAAGCATCTCTAAATTTCCTCTGTATTTCTTTATAATAATTGTTGACTGTCCTCCCTCCCTCCAGCCTCGACCCTGAGCATCTCCCTGACCTTCCCCCTGTGTGGGTTGATCACTGTTCAATACGGGTGGCCAGCAGCCTTCTATGTGACCGGGTCCCTCTCCTTGTTGTGGTGCTTCTTCTGGTTCACCTTGGTCCATGACTCACCTGCCGACCATCCCAGGTAAACCTTTCAGTAACCCTCCTGTCCTCTTAACACTTTCTGTACCGGTGACAACGTTCTCATTATATTTTAGCTATATATTGATCATTGTGTGCAGCTTAAAATTAATATGTGGTAGTAAAAAGGTTTGGTGAGATAGTTCGAAGTTTGTTAATTGCTGGAGGCCCCTTTGAAACTGAATAATATCGTCTACTAGTAGCCAAAATAAAAATTAAAAGTACGTCGTTGGTACAGAATGGGTTAACTTTATTCTGTCTACCATTAAACAATTGTATTCAGTTTAAAAAGGGCCTTCAGCAATTAAGAGGCTTCTAACTATTTCACTTAAAGGGAAGGGAATAGGGTTTTTCACGACCCCCTTCTCCCTCGTGTGATTTTTTAGTTTCCTCGTTAGATCTCCTCATTAGATCTCCATAGCGAATGCTAGCCTGTATTCTG
>JARFOF010230624.1:0-11592 GCA_031763525.1 Pagurus beringanus
AGCAACCCAGCATGCAATGACTCAGAAATTCACATAACACGGCCATGGCACTCCTATCTTCTGATCTGTATTAATGATTTCTGATTGGGGCAGAGAAAATCCTGTTACTTTCCATACCTGCAATACTCAATTTCTCCCTCTGTCTACCCATCGCAATCATCCATAAGTTGGACAATTATTTTCAACCGTACACAAATTAACCCCTTATCTTCTCTCAATAATTTTAGTGTATCTTTTTCATCCGACCTTTCTTGGAAAGATAATATAACCAAACATTCTGAAACAGCTTCCCAAACGTTAGGTGTGCTCAACCGTCACCGTGGGTTCTTCATCCCCGAACAGCTTCTAGCTCTGTATTGGGTCACAGTGCGCCCCTGTATTGAGGATTGTTCGCATGTGTGGGGAAGTTCCATGCATACCTCACTTCTCGAAAGAGTAGAGTATATAGCATTTCGCCTCATCAACTCACTTCCTCTTTCTAGTTCCCTATAATCTCACACGCCGCAATGTTGTATCTCTTTCACTTTTCTATCGCTATTACAGCAATCAATGTTCTCAGAGCTCTATCAGTGCATACCCCTTCCCTAGCTCCCTTGCGGCAAGTGTGAGGCACCCAGTCACACTCCTATTCTGTCCAGCCCTCCAACCCAAGAATTGCCAAAGTTTCTCAGTCTTTCTTCTATTCAACAATTGAACTCTGGAACTCCCTCCCTCAATATGTCTTTCCTTCATCTTAAGACTTAAACTGCTTTAAAATTCGTGTGTATCCAGGAATTTTGACCACATCGTCCCTTGATTTTGGCTGTCTCTCTCTTTTGGTTTTGAGGGAGACACTCGTTATAGGCAGACTTTTGCCTTCTTCAAACACATAGGAAAAAAATAAAAAATATACTGCATAACATATAATTCATATCAGTCATATAAGTCATTCCAACTAGTGTATGGAATGCTTCCACGATTGGTCTTACATCGCATGTGATTCCTAAATCACTTAAGCTATTGATAATTGTCCAACGTGAAGTCTTGTGTATAGTAAATGGTTGCATTTGAATAGTAGACCTAGCTGATGCAATACAATGTGCTTCCTACATAAGCTAATACTACATACACATTGAGACTCAAAGTACTGTACTTGAACAACATTCTAGCTTAACCCAATATTAATGCAGCTAATTTATCACACATATTTTGGCAAACTATAAAATAATAGTAACACAATATTTGTTTGAACTCTCAAATTTATATCAAAACGTATATACAGTATATATTCATACATGGTTATTAAAATTGTAGTTTTATATAAAGAAAAATCAATGGAAGTACAGTCTTTTACTAGCAAATAATTAACTTACATTTTTCTGAAAATAATGAATATAATATTATATTTATAGTCATAATCTAGAAGTATAGAAGAATCGATACTAATAAGTTTCTACCCATATGATAGTGCATTTGTAAAGGAAGTCGAGAGTTTATCACAAGAAGGAAAACATAGGCTTGATCGTGTTACCACCTATTGCCCACTAGAGGCTCCACCGTCGTGTTCGGATCAGCAATATAAAGTTGAGTGAGCTCTCCTCTTATACACGTGCCAGTCTCCTTTGTAAAGGAAACGTCATACAAAAGCCGAAGCCAGACAAACGCGGCCGAGGAAATTAAAGAATTCAAATATCAGCACTTCTGGTTGCTTCGGGTTATATCGGGAATCAATTCGTACACCTCTGGTGATGTTCTGGGTATGTTCAGGGCCAGAGACGATATATCTGGCCCAGGGGCAAACAGTTAGTACATGCACTAACTTTTCAGGATGAATCGGCTCAAAAAAACGTTACAAAGCTATTGGGTTATCATCGGGTAACCATCGGCTTATATTCGTCTTATATTCGTGTTACCTTCTTCCTATTAGGGTTATTATCGGCTAGAATTTGAATTAAAGATGATGACTTGATCCCCCAGAACATGGGACTAACATACGACGATGATAGCCGGTAATACCACGATGATAACACGATTATAGCACTGATGCTATGGCGATGAATCATCTATATTCACAAAATAATATACCCAGATAATAAGCCGAATATAACCCAAATATGAGACGAATAGCACGGTAATAACACAATGATCCCCAGATGCTGACACGAATATTCTTGTTTGATTGCACGAGGTATCGGGTCTAGACACGGTGATGCCCAGATGATGAGCCGAATAGGAAGAATAACGCACGATGCTAACTCGATGCTCCCCCAAATACCAGACGATGTATTCGTCTGACCTTAGACTTAACATCTTTCGTATCAGCTGAGCATCGCCTGATCATCGCTACTAGTTCATCGGAATTCGTCCTAATTGGGTTAACTTTGTGTTATATTCGTTGCATAATCGGAGCATATTCGTGTTACCTTCGTCCCACCATCGGGTTATACTCGAGTTATGTTCGGGGCATCATCGTCTCTTAATCAGCCAGCATTCTTGTCCCTCGTGTTATATTTGTGTCTCTTTCGAATCATCATCGGTGCAACTTCGTCTTCGGCTGAGCCTTGGGTGATTGCCCTCAATTTGGGAAAAATATGCAAGTCATCCAATTCAGGCCGGCATCACCCGGTATTCGAGTTCTGTATGACGCGGCATTCATTCTCGGTCTGCAACTCCATCTCTGTCCTTCTACTTCACTCTCGTGCACTCTCTTAGTAATTCTTTCGCTTCCCATATGTTCCACATGGCCGAACCATTTCAAGGTGTTCTTTTTCACACTTTCCAGCATATCCACATCCAAACCACACCACTCTCGTTCTTTCTCATGCATCTGTCTTTCCCTCCATGTAACTCCACACGCACTTCTCAAGTAACTAATTTCCACCCCTCTCACTCTTGATTTGCTTCACTCCCTTACGTCAATGTTGGAATTACCACTATCATGCAAGGATTTCTTTGCTTACATGCTCACCAACCACTCTATTCCTTGTTACTGCTTCCAGCGTTCCTACAACACTCTTCCCTTGTTGCACCCTCTTGCACACTTCATCCTCCATACTCCCATCTTGGTTCAACACACTGCCCAAATACTTAAATGAATAGACATTCTTCATACCCTGACCGTTCAACCTCACCTCATACTCTATAATTGTACCCCTTTCAAACACCATAATCTTACTCTTCCCCTCATTTCCCTACAGATTCTGTTTTTCACACACTGTTCCAAAGATATTTACCAGACCTTGTAACTCCCACTCATTGTCACTCATAAGAACAGTATCATCAGCAAACAGCAGTACAGACAACTTCCACTCATTTCCTTAGACACCCTTGCATTAACCTAACATTCAGAGTAAAGAACTAGCCCTGTTTATTCTTCACACAGCCTGCCGACTTTGCACCCTAATACATGCTCTTCACCACTTTCAGAAACTAGCCAGCTACTCCGTACATTCTCAATGCTTTCCAAAGACCTTCTCTGTCAACTTTGTCATAGACTTTCTCAAAATCCATGAATGCAGCATACAACGTTTGTCCCTTCTCCAGATATTTCTCAACAGCATATTTCAAGGCGAAAACCTGGTCTACACACCCTCATTTCTTCCTAAGCCCGCCCTGCTTCTCAGCTACCCATTTCTCTGTTCTTGTTCTCATTCGTTCTATCTACTGTGCATCCTCCCTACTGTGCTTAGGAGTCATATTTCCCGGTAATTACCACACACTCCTCTCTCCCTATTACACACCTCAGGTGTGCAAGGACTTATGGCTGTATTAAGCCAGACAATGACACATGTTTTCTTGGTATTGGTTTTTTATTCTTGAAACGATCCAACTGGAACACAAACAAATACACATTTTTAAAAACCTATTCAAAGTAGTTATTTAAAATATCTACCCTATTTATTTATGGTATTCATGGCTACTATGGAATTTCTATTAGATTGTTAACACACAATGAATTTATAATTAATGACTTTCTTAAGCCACAGTTCCCTAAACTATTATGCATTACTCCATTCAAAATAAGATAGGTGTTGATGTGTTCGACCTCGAGACACGTGAAGATGCAAACAATCCACTATTACAATACCACGTCTACAAACCAGTTATAAATATGTAAACACTATTTGGTCATGACTTCCGACTATAGTAAACACTTCGAATTACCAATTGTTTCCTTTTATACTTTTAACTATAATCCACATATTTCACAAATGCACCTTGATAACATAATTCATATCATTATAACTTAACCCTATGAAAACCATTACTTATTCAAACAATAACAGAGGCTACCACATGACAACTCTATACAGTTTAGGAAGGATCTGGTGGCAATAAAAGAGCTAAATATGGTATATAATTATGAAGCCAAGCAATCATCAGAACTCAACATGCCCTTCCCATTCCGAATAGAAACGTCAATCATTAGCCAGAATGATAGTTATAAAAACGTTACTTTGCATTGAAGGTGTTAATGTAATAACTTTAGAAATCTTTCAACATATGAAATTACCGGCATCAGGTTGCCTAGCAATAATAAGTTCTAGAACCACGATAAAATCTATCAATATGCTGCTTTAGAAAGGCTACATACATACGAAATACTGTAATAATGGGATTAAACAATGAACAAAATATAAACCTTATCAACTTACAGTTTCTGGCATTCTCCAGGTATAATCGGTATCCTTAAAATTAATGATCCTCACAGATCGGTATCCAAGCAATGACTGACCCCTAAGTTGTCATAACTGCCTACTACGAATTATAAGAACTAATCCTAACACTAGAGGGCAGCATAGGAATGCAGTTTAATCATTAATAATGGTTCATTTTCTTAAGGTTTCGAATCAATTTAACACACCAAAGCAGTTGAACATTAGCTCAGTAAGTATTATTCTTTGTTTGTTCTCATTTTAAGGGTTCGAATCCTGAAACAACACTTTAGCTGAATAACTAGTTATAGTATATTTTCATTATAGATCAATTATGAAGCAATTATGCAAAACAACACACAGGGCGTTACATCCCGGCCCCAATGCACTCATCGAGATGATGCATTCATAAATACGCATGGAACACCCCTTAACTAAAGATAATGCCTCACTGATACTTTGTAAACAAAAATCATAAAATGTATAATAGAAATATTATGTAAGTAAACACAACACAACTGAAACAATTCTTACTTAGCATGCGTCTTACATTATTCTGCGCAATGGTTGAGTCTTCAGAGGCAGCGATCCGCCTACACCTCATCAACAAACTCAGATAACTTCCCAACTCAAACTCCAGAGGTACTCTAAGCCACTTTTGTTAAAATATATATATAATTGATAAATAAGAAGTATATCAAAATTTAAATATAGGTTCACAGACAGAGGGCTTGCGTCTTACATTATTATGCGCAAAGGGCGAATCCTCGGAGGCAGCGATCCGCCTACACCTCCTCCTCAGCCCACCCAGATCACTTAAAAAACTCCTGTAACATGCTTTGAATCCGTGGTGGCACTCTCTAACACACAGATCTTAGTAATGGGCCTCTGATAGGTACCACTTGCTGTTTTAACTTCTATGGAACGGACTAAGCCATCTGTACCCACATAAGTCTCTACCACTAACCCTAATGGCCAATGGTTCCTAGGTAAATTGTCTTGCTTCATCAGCACCAGGTCACCTACTTTGAGATTGGGTCTTTTAGTTAGCCACTTTTGGCGTTCCTGCAAATTTGGAAGATACTCTAGAAGCCACCTGCGCCAGAAGATATCTGCCAAATACTGCACCTGCTTCCATCGTCTGCAATATACATCCCTGCTCTCGAACTTCCCAGGGGGTAACACTGGACCCGACCTCAGCATCAACAGGTGGTTCGGTGTCAAGGGTCTCTCATCTCTTGGGTCATCTGACAGCTTTGTGATCGGCCTGCCATTCACTATACCTTCCACCACAGTCATTAGCGTCACCAGTCCCTCATCATCCATGGTCTGTTGCTTCACCACACCCGCCAGGACAGCTCTGATGGTTCTTATTTGTCGCTCCCATACTCCTCCCATGTGAGAGGCTCCTGGAGGATTGAACCTCCAAGAGATCTCTTTCTTCAACAGGAACTCATGGATTTGGTTCTGGTTCCAGTACTGCAAGGCACGACGGAGTTCCTGCTGGGCCCCTACAAAGTTAGTGCCATTGTCAGACCAGAGCTCCTTAGGCTCCCCTCTTCTAGCGATGAATCTCTCCAGTGCGTTGATAAAGCTGTCCGTATCCAGGGTGTGCGCAACTTCAATGTGTACAGCTCTGATGGAGAAACAAGTGAAGATGCAGCCATATCTTTTTACTTCAGATCGGGCCCGTTTCACCATAAACGGACCAAAGTAGTCGACTCCCACTCTAGTAAATGGGGGTTCATACGGTGTTACTCTAGATTCTGGTAAGCTGGCCATCTGTTGGACTTCAGTCTTGCCTCTCAGCCTCCTACAAGTAATACACTGATGCACAATCTTCTTTACCAACTTCCTTCCCCCGAGGATCCAGTAGCGTCTCCTTGTGTCAGCCAGCACACGCTCCACTCCAGCATGACCCAGCTTCTGGTGAAAATCTTCTACTATAAGCCTGGAGACTGAGTGATCAGAAGGAAGAATCAGTTGGTGTTTGCTGCAGTCTTCTTGCTTGGAATGAGTCAACCTTCCTCCGACCAACAGCAGGCCCGAGGCGGACTTCTTAGGGTTTAATTTATCAAGTTGGGTCTTCCTGGCATCTGAGAGCATTTTCTGGGCATGTCGAATGATGGCTTCTTCGGCAACTATCAGCTCGCCTGCTACCAGCGGTCCCTTCTGATGTGACTTTCCACCTAGTATTTGACGCAGCCTCAAGAGCCAAGCCACTGCTTTCTTCATGCGATGCCAGGAAGAATAGTAGCTCAGAAGTCTGCTAGTGTGATCTTCCTCCATCTTCATGACATACACTGTGTGGGATGTCTTAACCTCTGCCATTTTCTCCAATTCTGCACAATTAAAAGCAGGTTGTCTGGGCCAGCTGGATCTTTCTTGATACAGGAAACCTGGTCCCTTTTTCCAGCGCTCATTAATAACAAGGTCCTCAGCTATCATCCCTCTAGAAGCATCATCTGCCGGGTTTTCTGAAGTGGGAACATATCTCCATTGGGTTGTCGTTGTATGCTCCAGAATCTTTGCCACTCGGTTTGATACATAGGTCTGGAACCTCTTCTCAGTGCTCTGCAGGTACCACAACACAATAGTGCTGTCTGTCCAGTAGACAGATTCTTCTAGGGTCATCTTAAGTTCCTCTTGCAAAAGCCTGTCCAACCTCACAGCTTCCAGTGCTCCAGCCAACTCCAGACGTGGGATGGTAGAGCCTTTAATTGGTGCAAGTCTGGATTTTGCCATTATGAGGTGAACTGAAATGGTTTGGTCTTCAAAGACGGTCAGTAGATATGACACTGCTCCATAACCATACTCAGACGCATCACAGAAATGGTGAAGTTGAAGTTTCATCACAGGTTTGTCTTCAGAGAATACACATCTAGAAATGCTGAACTTCTCCATGATAGGCAAGTCATTCATCCACCGGCCCCATTGTTCCTCCAGGTCTCTTGGTAAAGGATCATCCCAGTTTTTCTTAAGTCTACACAGCTGCTGGAACAATCTTCTTGCTTGCAGAATGAATGGACTTACCCAGCCCAATGGGTCATACACAGTACTGAGCGTGCTAAGAAGTCCTCTCTTGGTCTTTGGATTGTCCTTGACTTGTATATCAAACTTGAATTGGTCAGACTCAATGTCCCAAAGCATGCCCAGTGCACGCTCTGTGGGTAACTTGTCTAAACTGACATCTAGGGTGTTGAAAGACTTTCCCCACTCCTCCTTGGGTATACTGTTCATCAATTCTGGTGCATTTGAAAGAAACTTTGTCAGACGAAAACCTCTCTTGGCTAGAAGTTTCCTAACCTCACTTGCAAGAGGCACTGCAATCTCCATGGTCTTCACAGATTTTAGGCAATCATCCACATAGAAATTATGTAAAACAGTGTCTAACACGGCTTGAGGGTACTCTTCTTTAAAATCACTGGTCAGCTGCTGGAGAGCATAATTTGCACAGCTGGGGCTCCACACGCCACCAAAAAGATGCGAAGTCATACGGTATGTCACAGGCGGTCCTTCGGTATCGTCTTTTTGGAACCACAAGAATCTTAGAACATCCCGGTCATCTGGAGTCACCCCTACTTGGTGAAACATTGCCTCAATGTCTGCCATGAAGGCGATGGCTCCCTCTCTGAACCTCAGCAGGATTCCCACCAATTTGTTCGCTAGGTCTGGTCCTTGGTGCACATGGTCATTCAGAGAGGACCCTCCAAACTTCGCTGCACAGTCGAATACAATCCTGGTTTTTTCTGGCTTCTTGGGGTTGTGTACTGGGTGATGTGGCAAGTACCAAACCTTACCATCAGCTCTGTTAAAATCTTCGATGGGCACCTCTTCTGCATAGCCGTTTTCAATTAGTTTGTGAATCTCCCCCTTGTATCGGTTTTTCAAGTCATCGTCTTTGTTTAATCGTTTTCCCAACATCTGTAGGCGTCTTTCTGCCATGGTGCGATTATCAGGTAGGCAAGGCCGTTCTGCCTTAAAGGGGATATCCAAGGTGTAGTGATGGTTTTCTAGAGTTTTGCTCCGTTCCCAAATCTTCAATACTTTAAGGTCACTTTGCGACATACTAGCTGCTTCCGAATTAACTCCTTCAAGATCCCATAACTTGCATAGTTCTGTTTCCAAACTCGAAGTGTTGTGAACAAAATGCGAAGATTTCACTGCAGGTCTAAAGGGGTCAACTGGACCATTGATAGCCCAGCCCAGTGGAGTATGGATGGCAAAAGGTTCACCTGGTTTTCCCTTCTTGACTTCATCAGGCAGTAATAGGTCCGAACAATCCTGTCCTATCAGTAGGTGTACCTGATCCACTTCCAGCTCCGGTATCTCCAAGTTCAAGTGTGGCCACCTCTGAATCTCATCACTGCTTGTCAGGTTAGAGAGGTCTATGTTTAGTGATGGTCTCACAGTAACTTCTGGTATGCAGACTGGCTTCAGGGTGTCATCAAGGTCGGATATAAGAAGAGTGATCACAGTGGACTCTACAGGCATTCTCGTCTGGGCAATGGTAGTAATTTCCATCTGATGTACTACCCCTCTGGCTCCCAGCTTCACTCGTAGCTCCTCTGTGCAGTAAGTGGAATTAGTCCCTGGGTCCAACATCGCATAGGTGTCAACAAATGCACTTGTGTCAAGGCACCTGACTCTGGCTGGTACTATGGGTAGGGCCAGCTTTCCACCTTGACTGCAAGCAAAGAGGCTCGTTCTTGAGTTTACAGTAGGGTTCTGAAGTGTAGGGTTAAATGTTGGTATCCGGGTGGTGGGCACTTGAGAGGTGAAGGTTTGAGTCAGTGCTGCAGGCGTTTGAGGGGTGAACGTTGGAGTCAAGGATGTGGACATTTGAGGTGTATATTCCTGTGTAGAATCGCCTGTATCTGCTCTCCTGGTTGGCATATGAAGATACTTGCTGTGTTTCTTCCCACAGCCTTCTACAGTACAGGTGAAGTTTCTAGTACAATTCCTTCCTATGTGTCCTTGAGCAAAACAATTCACGCACAGACCCTTAGACCTCACAAAACTCCAACGATCCTTTATTCTCATAGCCTTGAACTGTGAACACTGTATTATGTAGTGACCCTGCCCACAGCATGGACACTTTCCAGCTGTCTGATTCTTCTTTAATACCGGTATACTTGTGTGGTTTTCTGTTGGCGCAGTGTTTGTAGCGAAACTTCCAGTATGCTTCTTTTGTGGATTGCTCTGCAAACTCTTGTCCTTTTCCTTCTTCTGTTCCTTATTTACTAATTTCCCAAAGACAGGGTCTGAGGCTTCATCTGCCACATCACAAATGAATTTCACAAGTTCTATGATCTCTGCTCCTCTCTTAAACTTTGAGCGAATACCATGGTTGACTTTCACCCATCGAGTCTGGAGGTAGTAAGGTAGCTTCTTCACTATCTTTAGCATGTTGTCTCCACTTCCAAGTTGATGAAGGGAATTCATTTCCTTAAGGGACTCCATACAGCAACTTAGTTCATCAGCATATTCTCTAAGGTCAGTAGCTCCCTTCACATCTGATCTATTAGTGACCTTCTTCACCCACTCACAGGTAATATTATAAGAGTTTCCAAATCTATCTTCTAGGATTTTTAAAGCAGTGTTATAGCCGTCCTCAGGGTTCTTGTAGGACGTGCTCTTCAGTGCAAGTGACGCTTTTCCCTTGCAGTATTTTTGCAGACAGGCTAACTTCTGGGCTGCAGGAATGGATAAGCAGTCTATGGTGTCTTTGAATGACCTGATGAAAGGCCAATATTCCAGCTCATCCCCACTGAAGGACTGAAGTTCTCCTCTTGGTACTTGTAGAGACTCTACTATTGACTGTTGATGATCTCGAGACATGTTCAACACCTGGTTCAAGGCATCCACAAGCACAGAAGCTGCTTTCTTTTCTGGGTCTTCCGTTGTGATATGCGAGGGCTCCCACGATACTCTTGAGGGTTTTTTATGGGGTATCTTAGGTGTACTTTGGATTTGTGGATCACTGCTGGCGGCCTCTAGGTGTCCCGGTGTAGTTGTGTCTGTGGTGGGACCAAACCTTTCGGTGTCAAGCTGGTGCTCCAAGGTTCGGTACGAATCAAGTTCTTCTTTTAACTTCCTGTGTTCCTCCATCATTCGATTTTTCTCCCTCTTGAGTATCAGTTCACTTTCCAATTTTATTTTCTGCAACTCATAAACTTGTTTTTCTTTCAGTAGAACTAGCTGTCGGTTTCGTATTTCCATCTGCTGTCGATTAGAAAGTTCCCTAATGTCTTCTTCTAGTGCCTTGTTTTCTCCTTCCAAATGAGTGTCATAAACTTCTATGTGAGCAGGCACCATTACAACCTCTGGTTCTTCTTCAGTCACCACATTATCGTCCTCGTGTTGAGCCATCCAGTTATGTAAAGCTTGGTGGAATTCCATCACCTGGCACATAAGATCATCCTTGTACTGTGCCGCCTCTGTGCGATGATCCTCGTCAGTTAGTAAGTTCAGTAGCTCGGCATGAACTTCCTTAAATGTCTCTAAATATTCCGAAAAGTTTTCTAGTTTCTCTTTTACCTTATCTATATTCTTTGCATCAGCTGTCAATTTGTCGATGATTCCCATTTGTTTAGTGAGAAGTCCCTTAGCTATGCCCCTCCTCTTTTTGGCATCAGCTATGGTATCGTCCTGGCCATCGGGGACAGTCGCATGGTCTCCCTCATCCATCATCCTTCCGGCACAGTAAACTTTGGACTATTACACACCTCAGGTGTGCAAGGACTTATGGGTGTATTAAGCCAGACAATGACACACGTTTTCTTGGTATTGGTTTTTTTATTCTTGAAACGGTCCAACTGGAACACAAACAAATACACATTTTTAGAAACCTATTCAAAGTAGTTATTTAAAATATCTAACCTATTTATTTATGGTATTCATGGCTACTATGGAATTTCTATTAGATTGTTAACACACAATGAATTTATAATTAATG